>PVKN010012498.1:0-15266 GCA_004027915.1 Capromys pilorides
CTTTATTTTTTATTTTATTTTTTGTTTTTATGAAGACTTTTTGAGGATATACCATTACCATACAGAAAAGGAAACAATTTTGTAGGATGATGTACACAAAGTGATATATTTATATCAAAACAAAATAATATTGTATATACATCTTTAATTTCAGAAATATACACATCAAACTAAAAATAGAGCTCACCTCTGAGATGGGGGCTGAGTATTCCTTTTTTTTTTTTTCATGCCTCAGGTTTATTTGTACAAAGAGCATAGGAGGACATCAGCCCCCCACAGATGGCATCCCAGGGGTCACACCAGTCCTTTTGTTTTTACACCATAAGAGGCTTTTACTGTGGAGCCTTCATGGGACCTGGGAACCTTTAGGAGCTTGGGCACCATTGCGAGCCTGCGCTGGAGCAGAAGCTGGTGCCTGGGCCTTTGGCCGGCAAGGCCTGCGACCCTTGGCAAAATGGGCTCAGATACACTTCCCAAGCTTGGGGTAGACAATATAGGCAAGTTGAGTGAGTCTATGGTTTACTCCCTTTGGGATGAACTTGGCCTTGACCTCCTTGGGCTTGACAAGGGCCTTGATAGCCTTAGCCTGTGCAATCATGGCCTTAGCATGGTTTGCTTGCATCTTCTTGAAGCACTTCTTGTTGTGCTTCTTGGCAAAGGCATGTTCCTTAGGAACTTGGGATTTACCCCCTTTGAGAGATTTGTATTTTTGTGACCAAGGTTTCTTGATACCATTTCTTAAATTTTTAAAATTTTATTTATTTATTTATTTATTTATTTATTTATTTATTTGCTTCTTGTGTTTGTTTGTTTCTTTATTTATTTCGTGGCTGGCTCAGCCTGCCCTGGAGGTGGGCTGGCGCAGCATGTGGTGCCGGGGATCGAACCGCAGTCCCTGCAGTTGCCTGAGCCTCCTAAGCAGGTGCTTTAGACCACTGAACCATCTCGCCGGTCCCTTGATACTATTTCTATGCCATTTTGAGGGCTGGCTATGTGTGGTGTAGTTCTTGGACTTGGCTATAACTGCACTGTAAGCCACAGCTACCAAGTGCCTGGTGAGGCTGAATATTCTGATCACTGGAAATAATCTTGAGCGGCTTCACCTAGAATGAATGTCCTGGACATTTCCTTCTTGCTTCTACCTTTGAAACTGCTGTAAGTTTCAAGAGTTCATCCACCTTTTTATTCAGAAAACATATAGAATATGGTCTTCCCTAAGGCAGTGCTCAGGGAAGTATTCATGGTTCAGTCCAATCACTAAGTCACTCAGGTAAACATTTGGTGATCACACAGAAGGTTAACCTGACACCATTCAAACTCTCCACGAGGAACAGGTGCGGGGTAGATCACATTGCTAAGGCTTGTGTGCATTTCTGAGTGTTTAGAGACCTAATCTAAGACTTGTATTTGTTCTTATTTATTCAGCTCAATAAGCTTACAAACTGAAAAGAATAGCAGTGGCTAAGCTGCATGCAGAACTCTAGGAAACTTCAGGGGGAAACACCAATGAAACATTAAGGAAGGATCCAATAAGTGGTGGAATGAAATTCCAAAGGCATACCAGAGAGCCATAGAAAGAGAGACACATGATCATGCCAGATGCAAAGGATCACTCAGTGCGACACTCATGGCAGAACTAGGGGAGAGAGACATGTGTAACTCCTGCGTAGGACAGGATACTTAAGCATATTTTCACATGTCCTGTGGGGTGCAAGATTTTTCATATACCAGAAGAGATCATCTTCTAAACTTGGCCTGTTCAGGGAGAGTGTCAGTGGATCTTGGAGACACTCTGGAACATCTGCTTCCAGAGCGTGAAATTAGGGGAAGCTTCCTCTTTCTCACATCAGCCTCCTGAGTGTTGTTCTTCTCCCCTCCTGCTGCAATCCACTTGCAGTGAGAGTGATCCTAAAGTGTCTCCCTCTTGCATAAAATCCATCAATAAGGATGACTTTTATTAAGTGTCCGTATTTTCTCTAGTAAGCCTTCAAGCAATCCCAGTATTGCAGCTGTGGTTATCATTCTCAATTCAGTAATAAGGAACTGAGATAAAGGACATGCTTTCCAAATCTTCCTGAGCTAGTGTGAAGGTCTCTGTCATGTCCCCAAGAATTTTCTCAAATATTGTGATTGTTTTCTGCAAAGCATTAATCATCCACTGAAATTTCCATGTGTTTATGGGCATCTGTTTTTCCACTAAAATTCGTGGAAAGAGGGGCTTTGTCTATGTTTTTCACTGCTCTTTCCTTGATACCAAATGATGTGTGGCACACAGTAGGTACTTGATAAAAATTTGTTCAGTATGCACTGGGCTGATGAGTTTGATGCTGCTCTCTGAAGAATTTATTAAATGTTGTACTCCAGGTAACCAAGATATTAACTTGCACTATAATGAGCTAGATGAACAAATATATTCAATATGATATTTTATTAACTGTACTGTAGAAGTGATATGTTATCTTTATTGAATTTATCAAATACAGACTATATAATAAGCATTATTAGGTACTGGTGATTAAAAAAATATCCTGGCCTTTAACCACATTGTGTAGTAAATACAGTACCAGAGGTAAACACAGGTGTTGGGGCTAGAGGAAGGGTAGATTGGGTTGTAGAATGTTGGGGAGATTTTCAAATGGAGCTGAGAGTGTAGCTGAGTTGGAAAGAACAAATAAGAATTATCCACAGAAAGACTAGGAAAATAGACACAAAGCCAGGGAGGCAACCTGTCAAGGCAGGATGTGCAGTGCTTTGGGGAACAGCAAGATCATCAGTATAACTATGTGATATAAGATGGGTCTGCAACCATACATTGAACTGGATGTGTATGGATGAACCATAGACAGATAACCTTGGTTAGCACTGCATATCATTTCTCCAGTTCTGCTGTGTTGCACAGTGTATTCCCAATGCTATTAGAAGGAAGGCTCTCAGTGAATGCTTGCTGAATGAATAAGTGAGTGAGTGAGTGAGTGAATGAGCAGATGGATACAAAATGTTGCAGCAGTTAGGGTTTTAAATGGGAAAGTCACCCAATCATATTGCTGCTTTGTAGGGAGCCTTGGAGCAGGAGAGCAAAGCCCCATCAGTGAGGAGGCAGGCCGGTTATCATGGAGTGCATTTGAGGACACTGGAGCAAAGTGGCTGGGAGAAAGGGATGGACTGGAGAGCAAGTTGGACCTCATTGGTGTGAGGTGAGAAGAAAGATCAAGTCTAGCAAGTTTACAAATTTCTGGCATGGGGGCTGAGTGTTTGCTGGTGCCACTCAGAGAGTGCAGAAGGAAGGACCCATAGGGGAGCTACTGGGCTCATGTGACTCCTGGGTCCTAGTTGCATTGGAAATATCCAGGTGGAAAGTCCAGTGGTCAGTCCAAACATGGCCTTGGAGCCCAGGGGGGAAGTCTGGACCGGGAGAAGATGTGAACACCATGAGGGTCCGGCTAGTGCTGGAAACCACGTAGCAGGAGAAGAAAGCTCTGACAAGGAGCCTCCAGTGGTGGGCAGCATGGTGCCCTGTGTCCTGTGTGGTGTGGAGGCTACGGGCAAGAAATCAGAAATCAGCAGAGGTGACCCACGGCTGGCCAGTGGTGATGAAGCAGGAGTATGGGCGGGGGAGCTATTGTCAGATGCAAAAGAACTTCGTCATTTTCACTTTGAAGGGTGAAGGAGTGACTAATAAAATTGTTAAAAGAATATAAGCCAGGATAGTGTGAGGTGAGAGGAATGGCCCGAGACAGGCAGAGTGGAGTCCAGAGGGAGTGGGTGCTGGAACTCCCTTTTTATATGATGTTCTGGGTGAGGTGCAGGGTGGGGGTGGGCCCTCCAGAAACCAAAACAATTTTTACCTTTGCATAACTTTCCATGGCACTTCCCAGCTTCTTTATACGTTGTACCTGTGGCCTCTGGCCTTCACCTGCCCTTGCCTGTAATTCTCCACCCTGCTGGCCCCTACTGCCAAGTTCTGGAGCAATCAGCTGTGTGGGGTGGTGCAGCCTGAGGCTGTATCTGCACGTGGTCAAGAGCACATCTAGACTCATGACTCACTTTCTTTTGGCACAGGTCCCCATACCACTCAGGCATTTCCAGTTGTCTTTGCTCCCTTTCCTAGATCCTTTGACCTCTTAACCTAGCCCTGAAGAAATTTTGCTGCCATTATTTTTTATAGGATCCTTGCTGTTCAGGCTTCGGTTTCTCTTAATTCTTTTGCCTGCTCTGCACTGCTGGATCCCTTTTTGGGAAGTAAAACAAAACCAAGCCAAACCTTTTCCCAACAGACCCAACGAGTCAGGAATGATTTCAAAAATTCTACTTTGGCCTTTCTACATGTGGAAAACCAAATGCATGAGGATGTTCATCTGGGAGTTAGCTCTAAGCAGGTAGAGACAAGAAGTACAAACTGAAATACCGAGCTCGGGAAAAGATTAAGTGACATTTCTCCTGCAGCAGTTTTTAATAATAGTTATGAAGGTTCAGTAAGAGCAAGGGCAACTGCTCTTGCAGGGGCATGGTAGTACATGCCTGTATTCTTAGCACCTTTGGAGGCTGAGGCAAGAAGATTGCAAGTTTGAACCTTGGTCAGGCAACTTAGATGACCTAGTCTTAAAATAAAATACATCATATGGATAATGCAAAAACTCTGGGTGCAAAAACCCTGGGTTCAATCCCTAGTATTGGGAAAGAAAAAAATAGAGAAAGAACGGAGATATCCTTGTAATTAAAAACAGAAGAAAAATAATGGAACACAAAATTAAATGAATAGTGTGATTACAGGGTGTAAATAAACAATGCATATTCATAGTAAGACTAGAAAGAAACTCTTCAAGTGCCAAAAGAGACTGTGCTAGCATTGTGGAACTATGAACATCTTTCTTTCCCTGTTTTCCACATTTTCTGTTATATTTAGAAGATCTTACAACAGAATAATGCATATAACCAAAAATACAACTTTTTAAAGTTCTATTTTGATAGTTCCCTTCTCTTGGATTTTCAAGCACTGAGCTCACCCTGGCCCATGTCTGGCTCTCCTGCTCTCCTAGGGCTGACCTATTGATCAGGTGAGGCCCACAGAGGTCAGAGCCCTGGGACAGGGTCTCCCCCCAGGAAACCAGACCCTTTCCTTGAGAGGGGCAGTAAGCTTCTATCACTGGGGTGTTGGTTTTTAAAATGTGCAGAAACAATGAAAGGTTTTAAAACTTTGGACACTGGGGAATTGGCAGAAAGTCTTTGAGGCCCATTTTCCACAATGTGTCCCAGGCACCTGATTGTTGAGGAAATCCCAGGATGGGGCTCAGAAGGAACCTGCCAACTGTGATCACTTTGGGACTTACAGGTTGCAAGGAAATAATGCCTTTGAGGCTGGGTGTGGCATCATGGCTATTCCCTCCAGGATGACTGTAACTACAAGGCAGGGGTACTTAGACTGTGGATGGGTCACCGACCCTTCCCGATAGGGCCCAGGGGCTGGTGCTGTTACCAGGAAGGTTAGTTAAAAAGAGGAAGGTGAGAGGGGACTGGTGGTGAAATGAGGGCCTAGGCACAGGAATAGGACCTCAGAATGTGTTGTACTCAACTCTAGGGCGAATGAATATTTTTCACCTAAAGTGAGGGGAAAACTTTGCACCAATGGTGGTGCAAAGCTATTTGTACATCGGTGGACTCAGGGAAGGGGATGGGCCCTCATTCCCCACCCAACTGTAAGACAGAGCTTGAAGCTATCTTCTACATTCCTCAGAATGTTTGTATTTCAGATCTCCTGAAGGGGACCTCTTGCAGGAGGAAAGGTGGAAGAAGAGGTGGCAGAGACCTGTGAGCCAAATGGAATCATGACCCAGAAGCCACAGGGTGGGATAACTTGTGCTTTGCAAGTCATCCTTTGCAAATTTGTTTTTTGTTTTCCTTACTTTTGCTTGGCACTCTAAATTCGAAAGTGAAGGGGCACCTAAACGATGATGATATTACTGCTAGAGTCAGCTGTTCTAGGAAAAAGGAATCCTTGTTCAGGTTAAAGAAAAGTCCAGGAAGATAGTTCAGTGCCATAATGCCTGTCTGGCAAATGTAAGATCCTAAGTTCAATCCCTAGCACAGAAAGCAGAAGGAAGGAAAGAGAAAAGAGAAGAAAAGAAAAGAAAACACAAGGTATTAAGTGATAACACCAAAACGTGCATCAAAGAAATGGACCTCTGTAAGATTATTGATTGCACTAGTGTAACCTATTCAGGCTAAAAATACACTTCCTTACATTTTCTATATCAGCTGTTCACATGGGTTGTTTGCCAAGATGGTCCTTAGGTTGATTGTCCAGCTATTCTCTGATCAGCTACCTCCTCATAATAAAGTTCTTTGTCTATTACTACTTTGTGTTCCTTTGGCTTCCACATACAGCAAGTAGATGGAACTTATGGACAGTAATGGTCTCAAGGTTTTGGCTCTACAGCCTCCATCTGGAGACCCTCCTCCCTCTTATCTCCCTCTCTAGGGACTCAGGCTAGCTGGAGGCTTTAGGTACTACCCTAAATAGGCTATTCCAAGCTCAGGGGATACAGTCCCTCATCTGGAGAAAATCTCTGCTGCTAAGAGCTTATTGAATACCCGCTTTACTTTAGACATTGTCTTAAGGCCAGGAACCAACTTGATGAGACCCAGGCCCCCTATCTAGAGCTGACATCCTCCTGATGTCCCAAAGGCCCCTCTAGACCAATATGTGCTAAATGCTAATCATAGGGAGACAGGTCCCATTTTAGATGCTGTATTCTTAAAATTTATTTCCCCTTCATACAGCCTGGGGGGTGGGGTTCTTACTTTGTTTTCACAGGGGAAACCTGAGAAAAAGGGAGTTGATGTCACACAGGGATGCAATGAAAACTGGGTAGCTAGATTCCAAATGCCACACTCTTTACCAGGATAAAAATCCTTATTTCCCTGTCATGCCATCTCCTAAATCTCACCAACATCTAATGATAAAGAGCCCAGAAGTCACTGTTGATATCCTTCCTTCTCCTATGGTTTGGGATGCTGAGGGCCCCCAAGAACTAATATGTTAGAGGCTTGGTGCTACTGGGATAGGAGAATTTAAGAGGTTATATCTGTGGTTTGAATCCTTAGTACCACAGTCACCTCCATGAAAAGAGGTGGGACCTAGTGAGAGGGCTTAGGTCGTAGGGTGTACAACTCCAAAGGGGATTGTGAGGCCCTGGTCCCTTCTTTCTCTACTTTGCTTCCTGGGTCATGAAAGAAGCAGTTTTACTTTACCATGCCCTTCTGCCATGATGCACTGCCCGTGAAGGCCCAAAGCAGAGGGGCCAACTGATCCAGGACTGGAACACTGAGGATTGAACTCGGGACCTTGTGCTTGCCAGGCAGGTGCTTATGTTGCTGAGCTATCTCCTCTGCCCATGGATTGGAACATCTAAACCTGAGCCTATATAAACATTTTCTGTTTATAGGTTGATGTTTTGGTTTGGAATAGTGCTCCCCACAAGCCCATGTGTTAAAGGCATAGTGGCATAGTTCCCAACCCATGGTGCTACTGGCAGGTGGTGGGACCTTGAAGGGATGTGGTTTACTTAGAAGTTGCTCAGTCCTATGACAGCTCTCTCTCGTTCCCTCTGTCTCTCTGCCTCTGTCTCTGTCTCTCTGTCTGTCTTTGTCTCTCTCTCTCTCTCTCTCTCTCTCTCTCTCTCTCTCTCTCTCTCTCTCTCATACTTGGAATTGAACTCACAAGCTCGCACCTGCCAGGCAGGTGCTGTGCCAATGAGCTACATCCCCAGCTCCCTATGATGGTTTGGGACCCTAGTCCCAAAGGGGCTATCAAGATCCTGGGCCTTCTTCTTTATTTTAATTAATTAGTTAAGTAAACACACCCACCTTCCCCCATTTAGTCACCAAGCTCAGCTGACTTGAACACAAATTTTTCTCCAAGAGGCAGACATGTATGTGGTTTTGGTCATTGCTGGGCCCCAGGCCCAGGCACATACAATGACCCCTCCAGGGAGTGACTCGGTGAATTCCACAGCCATACTTGGTGAGGAGGGATGGGGCCCAGCATTAGGTGATCACTTCAATCCCAACAGAGAATGAACATCTCATGCATATGAGGACCAAGGTAGAATCCTGCATCATCTGCCAAAGCCAGATCAGATGATCCAATTCAGAAGATAAAATGAAGAAGCCAGACACAGTGGTACACACCTGTAATCCCAGCACTCTGAGAGACTGAGTCAAGAGAATCACATTCCAAACCCAGCCTGAACCTGGCCTATATATGGGATGTCATTCAAGGCAAAGGTGCTGAATTCAATCCTGAATACCACAATTAACTAATTAATTGGGACAAGTGTAGTGGCACATGCCCATAGTCTCATTACTCAGGAAGCAGAAGCAAGAGGATTGCTATTACGATTTGTATCTAGTTGTTCCCACAAAGCCTCATGTAAATCATGGAGCTGTCAAGCATGGGGCTAGGGATAGGGCCAGAGGACCAGGGTGGGGCTTAAGGAGCAGGCCAGAGAGGCATGAACAGTTAAACTGACTGTATGCACCTCCTCCCCCACAGGCCGGTAGCCCCCACCCCCCCAGGTATGGAGCAGATCATCCTGCACATGACAGGGCTGCAGCCTCTCCTCCAGACCCTATAGAGCAGGGGGGTCAGTGTTTTGAAACTTCCAGTAACTGTGAGCTAAATAAGTCTTTCCTTTCATAAGCTTGTGTGTCGGGTATTTGTCCCAGCAACAGTAGAAGAGTAACTAAGACAATTGCTCCAAGTTTGAGGCCGGCCTAGGCTACATAATACATTCAAGACCAGCCTAAAGTGCATAGTGAGATCCTATTTCAAAACAAACAAAAATAATTGTAATTAATTAATTAATTCAAAACAAAATAAAGAAACACAATAAGCTGAACACCTGAGGTGGGAAACAAGCTCACCTAATCTGCATCTCTTTCCCAGTTTGCCTCTCAAATTAGGATGCAAGCTCTCTCAGGGAAAGATGGTTCTTACCTCCCTCTCACCCATCCTGCACACCATGATATGTAGACATTTGTTTCTGGATCACGAAGAAATGTCCTCCCTGGAGGAGTAACATGAACACTTATCTTCAGGGCGTGGGCATTTTGGAATCAGATATGTGTGGATCTGAGGTTCCTCCATCACTAGCTAGTTGGGCCATCTGAAAACAAAATGCTGAATATATTTGAACCCTAGGCCTCATTTTTTCATATGAAAAATAAGTATAATTCCTATTCCTGGCCCATCATGTGAGGATGAGAGGATGCAGCGTATGCCGGTGCCTGCCCATGCCTGGGCACAAGTCCTCAGGAAAAATGTCAGAAGTTGCTTATCAGATATGACTTGCAAGGTTAAGACCCAGTCAGCAGAGGATGACTTGATGGTGAGTCAAAGAGCCAAAACAGAGCTCACTAAGTCCCTCTGCTTGTTAAGATCCCAGCTCCTGGGGTACCACTGAGTCCAAGATTATGCCGCAGTGGAAAGAAGGCGACACTGGGGAACAAGACTTATGATCAGCTGAACCAGACTTTTAAAAGTCTGGGCCTCCAGAGGCTTCCTTTGTGATAATAACAGCAAATGGTTAGCGTACAGCAGGCAGGCTCCTTCCCACCTCCGAGGCACTGTGTGTGCCATCCTTGCCGTGCCTCTGTGGCCTAGGTGAGTAATTACAGATAACAAAACCAAGGCACACAGTTCAGTTACTCATGATCAAGCTCACATACCCACTGGATCCAGGCATTCTGGCTTCAGCTCCCTGCTGTCCAACTCCACGTCTACTGCTCTTAGATAGACACCTTTGGTGAGATCTTCCCTGCTTGTCACTCTGCCAGGCATCTTTTCTTGGGAAGGAAAAAATGTTACATCATCACTGCACTGTCATGTGTCCCTTCAGATGGATTCCCAAGCTGGAGTCACATGAAATTCCTACAAGGTTGGGGTGGAGTGTCGACTTGGACTGTGGGGCATGTGTCTGGTAGAGATGTGGCCTTGGTGTCTGTGTCTAGTCTCTTACCCCTTCCTCTCTGGTGCCATTTCTGTACTCTGTCTCTCTGCATCCATGAATAAGCAGCTTTTCTCACCATACTTTTTTGCCATGTTGTTTCTGCTCTGGAGCTCACTGCCCCTAGACTGAAAATCTCTGAGATTATGGCACCACATGCTGTACCAGCTCCATCCACAGGGCAGGTTGAGCCAGCCATAACATAAATAAATAACGTTTAAATTATGAATGTTATATATTGTGTCTCTGTAGTAGGAAAACTGACTAAGACAGTATCTACAATCACTTGAATACAGTGTGCACATTCTAAGCACAGTCAGGCTGTGGGCTAGCCAACGTTCATAGTGAGTTCAGAGATAGACAAGATGGACAGAGATCTAGGACAGAGTTGGGGAAAGTAGGGTAGGGCTGGGACCATTAGGAGCAAAGAAGAAATAAGATAGATGGAGTCCAAGAAACCAAGAATGTCACACTCATTTCTTCAGGAGCACCTGATGCATACTCTGTTCCTGGATTCTAAGATTTACTCTTTGCTTTTTCAATGAAATAAATATTAAATGAGTCAATGAAATAGTTAAAAGTATAAAGGTTTTTGTTATTGTTGCTGTTGTTGTTGTGCTGGGGATTGAATTCGGGATCTTACGCTTGCCACGCAGGGCCTTGTGCCACTGAGCTATCTCCTTAGCCAAAGCATTTAAAAATGTTTTAAACAGTGGTCAATTAATCCTAATAATGCAGCAGAGAAATTAGCTACAACCTAGTGTGTACATGAGTGAGAATATATATGTATTTGTAGAATCTTCCTACTTAAGAATTAGAATCTTACTGGTTATAAAAACCTTACTAGTTATTCATGATTGAAGTTTTCATTAAAACTGACAAAGGTGAGGTTTCAAAGGCACCCAGAAAATACATGTTAGATTTTTATGAAACTAAATCCCTTGTGAAAGATGTAGGTACAGGGTCCTAACTTGACACTGTAGACAGGTTCCAACTTGACCATTCCAACTCTAGTATTCAAGAAGCTTAAGGAAAATCATTCTGGAAGCACCAGGCACCTGTTTTCACGTCTGGTCTTCACTCCTCTACTAGGTTCTTAAATCTATCACTAACCGCACCAAGGTTCCGAATCTCCCCCCAGAAGAATTAGTTAGCAAATGCACTCCCCTTGATTGGATTTTGTAACTCCAGGAAAATGTAGAAATCAGTATAAAATGCTGAGTGAATCAAAACCATGGTATTGCCTCTTTTCAATTTTGAGGTCAAGGCATTTTACATTTAAAATCTTGAAATTGGATGGTTAATACAATTATAACAATTGTAAGTGATGGCATCTCTTCTAGAAGGATTTTTTCTTTTTTGGCTGGCTCAGGCTGCCTTAAGTGGTGCATCAAATAAGGCTTGTGGAGCTGGGGCTCAAACCCCAATCCCCTGGGCCTGACTGCATTTGCCTGAGCAGATGCTTAAACAACAGAGCTAACCCGCAGGCACTCAATATCTCCTAGTTTAGTGATAATAAAATGATTTTTTCATCTTTCTTCTTAAATGCATTTAATGAGTACTCTGAATAGTTTGAATGTGTCCCCTCAAAATCATGATGTGAAATTTAATCCTCAATTCAATAGTGTTGGGAAATAAGAAGGGGTTAAGATATATACAGTCTGGCCTAATGAAGAGATTAGTGCTGTTATGGAGAGTGAGCTCCCTAAAAGAATGAGCTTAGACTCAGTGGTAGAGAGGCTCTACATAAGCAAAGTCCTGTGTTCAATTCCAAGCAATACACATGTGCATGTGTTCACGAAAGGAGGAGTTGACAAGTTGGCCTCTTCTTCCGTGCTTTTTAAATCTTGAAAATTGGAGACATTGTGCAATCTCATCAATTGTAAGTGGTGGGTGCTTTCCTCCACCTTGCTGTGCCTCCCTCTGCCCTTAGTCCCTCCGCTCTTGCTCTTTTGCCTTTTGCACTTAATGACTCAGTAAGAAGATCCTCACTAGATGTTGGCCCTCTGATATCATGCTTTCCAGCCTCCAGAATTAGGAGAAACAAATTTCTGTTTATTACGAATTACCCAGTCTGTCATTTTCTGTTACAGCAGCATAAAACAGAATAAACAACACTCTTGTGGTAAGGTTAGGAGTCAGTTTTTAATCATCATTATAATCTGTCTATTATTTAAAGACCTTGGAACATTGATGATAATCTAGCATATTGGAAAGCCTGGCATATTAAATTTGCATTTTTAATTAAAAACATTTAAGTTTATATAATTAATTAAGTTTATGGATAGTTTTTGAAAGCCATCCATAGTGGTATTAATAATGTAGTAATAGTAAAATGTAGTATTATTAGAGTACAGTCCAACCCTATCACTGAAAAATGCCTGAAGTTTATTTAACTCTTACACAACAAGTAGTGAGTGGTCCAGAGCTGGAGATCAAGCAGCTTTGCTACTTGAGGTCTTCTAAGTAGTTGTTTTTTTGTTTCCTTTGACATAGTCTGTGTCATTTCCATTAGCATGGTCAATGTTAGTTCAAACTGAAACTTAGTCACAGGATCATAGCTAGCTGCAAAGGACCCTGGGAAGTATAATTCATAGTGAGCTAAAACTAAAGGATTTTAGCTAGAAGAAAAAGCAGGAGAATTAGCACTAGACAACAGTTGGCAGTTATCCACCATGAATCTTAAGAAAACTTCATTGACTAGATTTACTAATTTCGTTAATTGCTTAAAGGCTTAGAAAGATCTCACTTATCAGGCATGTAAATTTGCCATGTCAAGTGTTTGATGTGTTTTAGAAAATCAGGTATATTTTAATTTTAAATGAACTCAAAATGTTTTAGGAAATTGAATAACAATTACATAAGTTGAGGAAAATTCACTATGTCAAACTTAAGAGTCATTTTAACACTAACAAAAGAAAAAGTAAAGTGATTAATCTTATTTTTATGTAGAAATTGCTAGATACTAAGAAGGATAAGACTTGTGAGTTAAATATGAAGTTAAACATGATGGCTTTAGCAACTTGAGTATTAAAACAAAAATTGTTAGTGGTCCTCTGCATATAAAAGATTTTCTGAGGCCAGGTGTTGTGGCGCAGGCCTGTAATCCCAGCACTTGGGAAGGCCTCAAGAGTTGGAGACCAGTCTAGGATATGTAGTAAGTTTAAGACCAGCCTGGACTAGAGTGAGACCCTGACTCAAAATAAATAAATAAATAAATACATACATTAAAACTCTCAAGTGGCATGTTAAGGCTTTACCTTAGTCTTTTGTGTGCTGCTGTAATAGAATTACCTGATGCTGGGTAGTTTATAAGAAACAAATTTTCTTCTCACAATTATAAAGGCTGAGTAGGCTCAGATCAAGAAACATGCATTTTGGTTGCCTGATAATGATCCAATCTCTTCTTCCAAGATGAACATTGTATCCTTTGGAAAAGAACAATGTATATTTGTGTATATGTGTAGTACTGGGGCTTGAATCCAGGGCCTTCACACTCAGCTATCACAATAGCCCTTTTTATCACATATTTTAAGACAGTATTTTGCTAAGTTGCTAAGGTTCCTGAGCTGAGCTTGAGCTTATGAAATTCCTTCCTTAGCATCCCAGATCACTAGCATTTTAGGTATGCACCTGCCACACTTGGCTCATGAAACCCTTTTTAATGAATGAATGAATGAATTATTTAATTTCTGTTTTTCTCATTTCAAGTTTATTAAAATTTTAGCAGTACAAATTATCCAGTACAAAAGGAAATAAATTTACACAACTCTCTCATCCACTTTTGTCTTCATCTGTTTCAGGGCTTGATTCATGATCTAATTTTTTGTTTTTATCATTAACATGGTCATTTTCTTGAGCCTTTCATTTTTGGTTTTTGTTTTCCACTGAGGATCTGGTCTTCTCATCTTCCTTATTTTTTGATCTGGAGCGCTTTTCACTGTCTTGGCTGCTTTGCTTTATTTTTGAATGTGGACTTTGATCTCTACCAGCCTTTTTTTCCTCCCTGTTACTACATTAGGAGCTATTAGGATCATGATATTTAGAGTACATTCTTTTTCTTTTTTTATTAATTTTAATGAAAAGAAATAGCAATGAGGCAGTTTCACAGCAGGTTAGTAGGACAGTTACAATAATTAATACATTGCATATTATTGTTCATAGTAGTTGCTCAGAGTACAAGATGCAGATATGGTAACTTGTATAAACACTATTAGTATAAATTAATCTTCTCACTGAACTAATAGAAAGTAGCTGTATATATAGTCCAATAGTCCATAAAAGTAGTAATGGGTTATCAGCACAACTGGCAATGTCAGAAGCTGTTGACTTGAGCCTTTTACAGCTCAGCACATTAATATGGCTTTCCTTTTTATACTTCATGGTTAGACTTTTCTGCTGGATGGTTAAGACCAAGGTAAAGCAAGACCTGTATAACAAAAAATGTAACTTTTGTATCTGACAAGGTCAGTCAAATCCCCTCAGGATTTACCCTGAAACCACGTACACCTGTTTGCAGATCTTTTGACAGTGTCAGCCCTCTGAATGAGACACAGCCATTGCTTGACCAATTTGTTCTCTGTGAAAGCCTGATAGAATGTTTTTTTTTCTATCTCTCCTTAGGCACACTATACATTGTCAACCACTTTCCTCTGTAGCCCCATAATCTTGTACAGAAAATTCGGGATACCACTGCGTTAAGAGAATAAGAGACAAGAAAAATGTCATAGGATTATTGTGCTACAATTTAGTATATGGCTAAGTTCTTAAATTCCTGTGCAAAAATGTGTCATTTTTTTCACATTCTACAGGGATTTGAAACTTGGAATGAGTGATGGAAAATACATGTTCCATGTTGTGTCTAAGGTGTTTGATATTCACAAAGATAGTGATATTAAGCTCAAGTGTCTATGTTATAGGGAATAATATCACTAAACTTCTCTTCTGGAAGGTTAACAACTTAAGTTGGCAGACCAAAAAATTAGAGAAAAAGAAGGGCTACAAGGATAGACAACATTTTGGCCCTAGCCCTTTAAGGTCAGTGAGGATGCAGGACATAAAAGTACCTGTATTATAATATCCTATAACTCTGTAGAGTACATTCTTTTTCACCCTCAGAGTTTTATTTCCTGTGTGAGCGCTTACTTTCTTGGTTTCTATGTTTTTCCTTGTTTCTGCTTTGACTTTTTTCTCCATCTGAGCTCCAAGAATCTCTCCTCCCCTCTCCCCTTTCCTCTTCCCTTCCCCGTCTTCCTCTTACTC
>PVKN010012499.1:0-20672 GCA_004027915.1 Capromys pilorides
AGGAAAGACAGTGACGTCTATCTCATACATTGACAGGGTCAAAGCTTTATATCACCACTGCATTGAGAAGCAACTACGAGTTGGTAGAGTATTCTAGAGAATAGGTTAGGCCAATTCAAATCAGTCTGAGAGAACAGGAAGAGGGAGAACCTGTTTTCAGAAACTGGAGGTTTCTATTTCATATGAAACAAGTGAAACTTCAGCTTTAGAATGGAAACAGCCCCATTACAATTATCAGCCTTAATAAAGTACATCTTTCACAGCTCCTCTGAGTGGATGAGATTACACTAGTCCCAAGCCTGCTGCCGTCAGAGGCCTTCCTCCTACCACCTGCTCATTCCTCCTCTCAGAGGTCAGTTTAAATCACCTCAGTATTTTTAAACATCCCACTGCTTTTCCAAACCACCCTAGAGAATATTATGACTTCAGCTTCACAGATACAAACAAAAATTCTCCTGGGAAGTCCAGAATTCATGTGTGAGACTCACACAGACCACATCTCAGTCTAAGGTGGAAAGGGTACAGGGGAGTGGGGATCCAGACTCCTGGGGGGCTGGTGGCTGAGGACAGTCCCAAGGCCCACAGATTCCTTTGTCAGAACAGATATTGCTGTGCATGAACAGGGGGAGTGGGAGGAGGAAGAAGGCGTGAAAACCAATACAGATCCTCCCCGACAACATTCCCGGCCTTTTATCTTCTAAGCCATGCTGCTCCAAGGACAGTATGGTTTCCTAGCACTCCCACCTCTTTACAAGATGTAAGTGCCTGCCATTAACAGTTAGCTTGTATAATGCAGTAATTTAAGAAGAGCCATATCTGATATTAGTTTCAGAAGAGGAGACAGTAGAGAAAACTAAAAGGACGTAGGTAGTTATGCAGTACCACTTCTAAAATCTCTCTCATAAAGGTTTTTATTTAGGGCAAGGAGATAGCTTGGGAGTCTAAGTGCCAGCCTGGCCGGCACAAGGACCCAGGTTCAATCCCCAGTACCACATGCATTGCCAGCCCTGTGCTGAGCCTGCCACCGAAACTGCGCATGGTGGTGCATGCCTGTAATCCCAGCACTGGCGAGGTGGAGATGGCAGGATCACTATGAGTCTGAACTGAGTAGTGAGACCTTGTACTAAATAAATAAATGAATAAATAAATAATAAAAAAGCTTTTATTCCAGTCAAATACCTTTATTTCCTTTTAGTTTTCAAAACAAATCTGATTTTTTTTTTCTCCCAAGGTTTATTTGGGGCTGGATTTGTGTATAATTTTATATTTTTTTATGGCAAGCCTGCAATTAACCTGAGTTACTTTTCTGTGTGAGTGCCGGTAACATTCGAAATAGCCTCCTGGAGCCAAGGAGTGGGGTTGGATTAAGGTCTCTTAACTATGAGAGTCAGCTTTTTCCCTTTCCTTGTGTGTACAAGGACAGGAAAGGAAGACTGATGCTTGTCTCTTAATAGTCAGACACAGAGGGAACGAAGCTGCAAATGTCAAATGCATTACATGGTATATTAAGAGCAAAAGGAAATTTGGCTAAAATACTACCTTGTCAACCCAATGTCCATGACTGTTCATTTTTTTTTATCCTTAGAATTTTCTGCCAGGCCTGGAAACTACCAGATTCCACTGGAAAAATCAGTAATTTTAAAAATGAACAGCCTTTGCCCCCACACTGCTTGGATTCTCATCACAAGGTACAGTGCATTTTGATACTTTCAAACCCTGGTTGTAGTTTTAGTCAGCTTGATTCTATTGCCTTATTTAAAAGACCACTCTGGGTGTTCTAAGCACTTATAAAAAAAAAAAAACTGATGCTGGCTAACATATCACTAACTGCCCGATGTCTTCATTGGCAAAAGATAGCAACTTGGTTTCTGGCCTTATTCATTGAGCACTTTTGTGTGTGTTACCAAAGGAGTAGCTGAACCCTTACTTGGGAAGTTTCTCCAGCACAGTCTTCAGTTCCTCACATATGAGCTTGACAAGTCCATTCTTTATGTTGCTGTATGAAACATCAATCATGAAGATAAAGGCCGGTGGGCTGGGAGGCTTATTCTTCTGCAAGAAAGCAAGCACATCACACAGCTATGAAGTCAGTCCACTTCACAATCAGATTAAAGCACACTAGCAACCCCAAAGTGATCAGATGTTTCATTTAATATTTACATACAACATCTGTGGAACCAAATTACTTTTTAGAACACAGACTCTCATGCTATAAAAAAGATAAAGGAAGCCATTTATTTTCCTGGATATGACCTGAGTCAGACAGCATTAAAACATCTAGCAGAGAAGGCTCAGTGTTGCAAAGTTTCAAAGACTTTGTTACTACAAATTCCTGAAGTTTAGTATTGCAACCAGCCTGGCTACTAATGCTATTTTAGAGACAAATGTGCTTGAAACCTTGAAAAATTGGACTAACACACAGTACGTGTAATAATTAGCATTTCTTTTTGAAACTGCTATAAATTGGGATCTCACGATATTTAAGTCTCTTCTTTTATCATCTTCAGTTTTAGATATGAAGTGGAATGCTAAATAACTACACACTTTAAAATCGTGCAGCATATTCTTAAATCCTAGCTTAATTTATTTCATAGTTATGGTAAGATGGCCTTTTCTGAGTGTGTTTAAAACAATTACTGTAACATAAAGCAGCTGCTATGAAAATGGTTTCTAGCAACCCAAGTCTCTTTTCTGGCTGATGTTCAAACAGCTCTTAGGAAGTGGTCCTTCAGTTGAGACTTTCAAAATATTGAGAAAAGATGGCCACAAGCAAATAGCATTATTAACGGATAATAAAGAGTTAAGGTCAAATGAACTTTTAACTTTAATGATAAATCATAAAAATCCTCTAAAATACACTAGTTTAATTATTATAAAATTAGATGAAATATCTATAAATTATCTTACTGATTTATTCTATAGCTACTATGAGGTAAGATATAACAGTGTTTTAATAAAAGTCTTTTTTTTTTGAGACAGGGTCTCACTATGTATACAGTCCAAGGTATCCTTTAACTCCTTATGGAGCCCAGGTTGGCTCTGAACATATGGTGATCTTCTTGCCTCAGCTTCCTCAGTTCTGGGATTATAGGCCTGCACCAATATAATGGGCCCCAAATTCCTTTATTTTAGATTTTAAAATGTTACCAGATTTACTAATCATTGATTTGAAAACTTCATCACTTTGTCACATCCAAAATCAGAGTGACAAAGAACTGACGGAACTCAACTGGTTCTATGTAATTTTTATTGCAAATAATTCCTGATTCCCATTAAAACTATTTCAAAACATAGATTATGCCAACTTATATTTGAGGAAAATAACCACTTTGATTAATTGAATCAAAACCTCTTTGTGACAAACCCAAATGTGTCTTACCATTGTTGGTTCTCTCCTAAAGTCAGCATAGTCCACTTCCCCATGAACACTACCCCTCTCTCCAGCCTTCAGGAACACTTCACTGTGCCTTGTTTTCTACATATGAAAAGCTGGTTTATCGCTTCTCTCAACCACATTCTCTTTCAGTTCCTCTACTAATATCAATGATATTACTACATCACAACCCAAAGTCTTTCAAACCTGAAATTAGATAGAACTGTCCCCTTCCTTCAATGACTGATTTCTATTGATTTATCTTTGCGAATGATTTTTCCACCATCTCTACTCTTAAACACCTGGAAGTTTATCACTATGCCTAGATAACTAAGGACTACGTCACCACCTTCCTTACACTACGATTCCACCCACTCACTCCAATGTGTTTTGCCAGCCAAGGTTAATACATAAGGCCCTCCTCTCTGCTCTCAACACGAGCTCCATCATGGAAAGCATATTCCTCTGCAACTAGTACTCTGACAGCTGACACATCAAACCCTATCATCCTAGCTTGCTTGTGAGCTGCAAAGCAGCATGGTAGTTTATTGTGGCACAATTCCACAGAAAGATCCATTTTTAAGTATACAGTTTGGTGGTACATCCACAGGGTTTCACCACCATCACCATCTCCTAATCTCTTTTCATCATGAAAAAAAGAAACCAACTGTGCACATTAAACAACTTGCTATGCCAACTCCACTCTAGTCCTTGGAGCCCACCATTTGACTTTCTGCCTGTATGAATCTGACTACTTTGAATACTTCATATAAATAGAATCACATACTATTTATCTTTTTTCTGGCCAACATTCTGAATTCTGCATGATCACCTTGGATATTCATCTACTTCGTATCATATGTGACTTTTTCCTTTTTAAGATTCCCCTCTATAAATATATCATACGTTGGTTAGCTAGTTTACTTATAGACACTTCTTTACTCCCACATTAAGGCTTTTGTGAGTAATCTGGCTATGAGTGTGTATGTGTAAATGTCTTGAGCCCCTGCTTCTATTACTTTAAGTATATAACCCAAAGTTGAGTTTCTGTATCACATAGCAATTTTATTTGTAGTTTCTTGGAATATTGTCATACTGTTCTCATTTTCTCCCCCTTGGCCCATCACATAAACTTTGAACACACTCTTGTATCCACTCCCTCTTTTCTCATTACACACTCTTGTCAGGATAAATAGTGTATCACAAAGCTACCTCCCTTGAGAACAGAACTTTACTGAGTTCTCAGATCCTAGCACAAAGCATGACACCAAAGAGAGTACTTAATAAATGCTGAGTGAATGCTTGTGTGGATGGATGAAAGCTTGGACACATGGACGGACAGATGGATGGATGCATTAACAGGAATTAATAGCTCTCTTCTCTTTTGATTTTCCTCATGACACATTGAAGAATATGCTTGAAAACATTCATTTAACAGCATATAGAAAAACCTAGGAATGGGCCAGGGAGACAGCTCCGCCAGCGTAAGTGCTTGTCTGGCAAGCACAAAGTCCTGAGTTCAATTTCCAGTACTGCAAAAAGAAAGAAAGAAAGAAAGAAAGAAAGAGAGAAAGAAAGACAGACAGACAGACGTAGGAGATCAAAGATGTGACACTGGACCCAGAGAAAAATAAGAAAGGCTGCATCTCAGAACAATTTCCTGGATTCACTGCTCACTATTTCTTAATATGAATTCTCCAACTGATGCGCTTGCCATTTTTAAAACATCTTTTGTGCAGAAGCCACAGCCTAGTGAGCTTGAACTGAGAATTTAACTGGAAAAATATTTTATTTTTTTATTTTTTAAATTACTTTTAATAAGAGATATAATAGTTTCAAACACATTTGCAATAATTGACACATTGCATGTTGTTATCCTCATAGTAGTTATATAGAGCACAGGATGTAGATGTGATAAATTTTTTAATTGATATTGGTAAGGAAAGAAAGCAAAAACAAAAAAAAAATTTTTCTTCTCTTTGAACTAAGAGGAAGTAGTTGTATACATATTCAAATGTTTCATAATTGCAGTGGGTTACCGGTGAAACTGGCAATATTGAAGGCTGTTGATTTTAAGACTCTTACAGCTCATCATACTAATCTAGCTCTACGTTTTATGCCTCATAGTTAAGCTTTTCTGCTGGGCGATTGAGGACAACTTAAAGCACAACCTGTTTAACAAAACTTTCATCTTTTGTATTTTCCAAGGTCAGATCTTCTCAGGATTAATTTTGGAACCATATACAGTGCTTTGTAGAACTCTCGTCAGTGTCACTCATCGGGACAAGTCATGGCCATTGCTTGACCAGTTTGCTCTCTGTGAAAGCGTGAGAGAATGTTTTCTCCCTAGGTGACTCTCCTTAGGCACACTATACTTCATTTATCCCTTTCCTCTGAGGTCCCATAATCTCCTTGAACAGAAAATGTGGGAAACCACTGAGTTATAGGATGTTACAGCACAGGTTATGTCCTGAGTCCTCAGTGACCTTGAACGGCTAGGGCCAAAATGATGGCTATCCTCATAGCCCTTTTTTTTCTCCAATTTTTGGTCTGTTAACTTACATTCTCAACCCTCCAGCAGAGAAGCTTCGTGATACTATTACTCTATAACATAGGTAACTGAGCTTAACATCACTGTCTTTCTGAATATCAAACATCTTAGACTTAGCTTGACATTGGTATTTTTCTTCAATCATTGATATTCTAACAAATCTCTATAGAATGTGGTAAAAACAGTAACACATTTTTACACAGACATTTAGTAATCCAAGGATGTACAAAATTGTAGCCTGTCCAGCCTATGGCATTTTGCCTAGTCTCTTATTCTCAATTAATACCCTGTTTTGTTTTTTTTTGTTAACCAACCATTTACTTGAGAGAGAGTATAGCAGTAACTGAGTTTACATTAGAAGCAGTACACATCTAAAAGTCCAGAATGACATGCATTCTAAGCATAGTTTTAGTGTTGCATGTTGCTATGTGAGAAACCTTTGGAAGGTTCGTAGGACCAGTATGTAATTCATCCTGTGTACATAAGTGCATGATTTTGCTCCTGCTATGTTTCTTCTCTTTTCTGCTTCCAGTCATTTCACTGTTTAATTCAAAAGTCTTTGATTTCCATTCAGCTGTGTTATGCCTTTCCATTTTTATTTCTTCTTTAGATTTCTTACACTAGGGAGACTATACAATATTTACAAATGTAGGTCTGGTTTATTTCACTTATGAGTATATGTTCAATATTCATCCGTTGATATATGAAGTCTTCCAGTTTATAATTTTTTATAGATGAGTAATATTCCATTGTGTAAAAATATCACATCTTTTTCAACCTTTCTTCAAATGATGGACATTTTGGTTGTTTCCAAGATTTGGCTATTACAAATTGGGCTCCTATAAACATAGGTGCACAGATATCGCTATGGTATGATGTTTTCATTTCTTCTGGGAAAATTCCCAGTAGAGGGATGGCTAGCGATGTGGAGCATTTCTTCATGTATTTATAGGCTTGCTGAATTTCTTTCTCTGAGAAGTGTGTGTTCATCTCGGATGCCCATTTCTGGATTGGATCTTTGAATTTTGGGACCTTAATGGTTTTTAGTTCTTTATAAATTCTAGATGGAAAATATTTTATTTGGCATGATCTTTTTAAACATACTTGAGTTTGAATGCACTTGGGAGAGAGAGGCATATACTCTCCAGTTCCTTGGTCCCCACACTCAATCCATGCTGCTCATCCCCAAAGGCTGTCCCGTTTCTGAAGAACCAGACTGCACAGCCACTGCCTCGTCAGGCTGCTTCTGCTCCCGGCTCAGTCCCGGCTTCCAGTTCCCTTAGTTTTCTGCTCTTGGTTTAACCAGCTCACTGTCGCTTTCTCCTCAGTGCTTTCCCCACCCACTCTGATTTCTTATAAACCCTAATTGTTGTACTCTACCTTTATAATTTGTGCCATATTTTAGTTTATATCAATATTATGTTTGTTATCAGGCTTATTCATGACAGGTAACTTTCAAGTACACTTATCATCTTATTAAATTGTTATTCTCACAGCATATAAAGTGTCTTAGATACACTAAACATCCAATAAATGTCACAGTGAATTAAAATTAAATTTTATTCAGAAAACAAAAGGATAGCATGGAATGAGATTTTACAATTCAGGTGCTCTTCATATGCAGACATGCTATATACACTTAGTGATGTGATGAGCTAAAGTCTCCTTTTTCCAGGGGACTCCAGTGGTTTTGTAAGAAGCCTGCCTACATACTCACAGTTTGGTGACAGAAAGCAAGGGTTAGAAGCCACACAGGTATGGTTTCAGTCTGGCTTCACTACTGTCTGCAGATGGCCTGAGCTGGTTCTCCAGCTCTGTAAGACCCCTGTCCTCACTTCACGGTGGTTCGTACTGAATCATGTTTACTGTAAGAACTAAACACTGCACCATTTGCAGCATGGACCCATGCATACAGTGTACACTAGCTGGAGGACCTGGAAGTGACACAGGCCAGCTAAAATACAGAGAGGGAAGGTGGGATCTTATCATTCTCCTTGGGTGTGTACGTTGTGAAAAATAAGCATGCAAATTAAATAAAACTTCTCATACTCCAAATCCCTGAGTCAATTCATTAGTCTACTGCATTTGCAATTTAAATTACAATTAAATACAAAGATGTCTGCAGCAAAACTTACTATGAAGTATACCTGGAAAAACAAAAGGAAGATTGAGATGAAGCTTAGAAAAAATTTTTCGTGAAAAATATAGACTTCTCAATTTGGCTGCTTTCCTTCTGGGTGAGATTTCCCATCACTTAGATTTCTGTAATATTTTCAAGGACCGAATTTGAAAATTGTGAGACTTTTGTTCCAAGAAACAGACTTGACTTTCTGTCTAAGTTTCCACTAAAAAAAGCATAAAATCAAGATAATGTAGGGTTTTTGACAGAGAACTGGACACTCAGAACTTGGTTAGATTTATACCATTGAGTGAGTAAATTTTCTACCAGTTGTCATAATAATTTTACTGTGTTTAATTAGCCTATCAAATGTTTATGTTTTGCCTACTGCTACTCCTTCATTCAAAGAATAAACAAATCCTCAAAATGTAACTGTATTCCAGGACATGCTTTTCACTTGACATAAAGCATTTGCATCAGGAATGAGTGTGTATATTCACAAATATGTTCAAACATTTTAAAGCAATAATTACTTTCTTTAGTACTCCAAGGCATCATATAAAACACTAAAATAAATGTCAATTCAAAAGAATTTAATAGTCACCCGAAGAAACATCTAGTTGAACAAATATTGTCTGTTCTCAATATAATCCCCCAGAAAATATCTACAGAAGAAATCTGTGGGCCAGAGGCTGTTCTCGAAATGAAACATTAGCAGGCATTAATTTTTGGAAGAGAATGTAAGGAAACGTATCAGAATGATCCCATTTCTTCAAACCTACACAGGATGCTATAGATATAAACTGAAATCTGAACCAAGCCCAAGAAGATGTGATTTTCACATCACTTAACTGTAAAGTTCCAAAAGGCTTCCATAATGATGTAATTATCATTGAAATTTTTAAGAAAGGTGAAATTCACTCCTGCAAACACCTGCAAATTCACTCACTCGCTCACTCGCTCGCTCATTCATTCCACATGCATTGTTCAACTGCCTACCTATCCCAGACACTGAAAAAAGTCACGAAGGTAACTACAACAAGATTGCAGTCACCAAGGATATCAGAATGTGTAAAGAGGACAAATATACAAGCTTTATATTCCATGGACAGACTGCTGAAACAAGAGACACAGCCCAAATTTATTAAGAAACAAAAACTGTAGTAAGTAGCTACTATAATAAAAACAAAAAGTTGCATGTGCATGCATAATAAAATTTTACTTGGGCATTAGAGAAAAAGTATATACATGTCAGATGGAGTATATACAGATGTGACAGAACAGTAGAAACATATCCTGGTCTAAAGAACATCTTACATAAAGCGATAAAGTTTTCAAAGGGGCTGATGAGTTTATAGTGTGAATCCAGAGCCTTATACATACTAGCAAGCTACAGCACTGAGCTGCATATAGCCTTGGCTCCTTTTTTTTTTTTTTTTTTTTCTTAAATTTTTTTTTTTCCAATTTTAGAGGTAGGGTCTTGCTTAGTCATTGGCCTCAAACATGTCATCTTGCCTCAGTCTCCCAGAGTGCTGGGATTCCAGAGAAGTGCCATGGCTCCCAGATGAAAATTTAATATTTTATCTTAGTGTTTTAGGTAAGAAAAAAGGAAGAGAAAAGGAAAGGAGAAGGGGAGCAGAGCAGAGCAGAGCAGAGCAGAGCAGAGAAGAGCAGAGCAAAGAGAAACAGAAGAGTTTTGTAGGAGTGTGGGGCGAATCTTATGGTTATATTTTAGAACAAGAAAACCAAAGACCCAGTCCTGGGCCACTGCGATAACAACTCAGTGCAGATGAGAGGGGGGGAAACAAATTACTCACTAGTCCTCCTGATCATATTGGTTAAACTAAGGCCTGGACAAGGAATTTTTTCTGAGATGCTTAACAAAACAAGTTAGGCAGAGGCCCTTTATAGATTTGTTCCACTGAGAAGCCAGTATATTTTACCTGGAGAAGACAAAATAGTTACTGTTTCTTTTTTCTGGTACCACATTTCTGTTTTTAAGAATGATTACTCCACCGAATGGCTCAGAGATTGAATCATGCTAGCAACACAGAAGGCTGGATCTGCGTCTCCAGCATGTCTACATCCCCCTGGTACCACTAAGAGACTGTTTAGGAATCAAGGGCCAGCCCTTTACATATGAAAGTTATTCACTTCAATTTGACATCTATGGATAAACACTTGGAATCCTAGGAACACTTACTCTGCAGTAATCCAAAGTAGCAACAAATTCATATGATCCCAGAGATAACTCGGGCTTCTCATAGTGGTCCAGTCTTCTTCCGATGTGGTCCAGATGTTGGAAATAGAATGGTGGAACTAATAAAAACACAACAGGAAAGGAGATCTTTTGTTTTCACAAACAAGGACAATTTAATAAATTCTTAAAATTTATTACAGAAGGGAGTATAAAAGAAAAAGTATTTTTAAATGGAGATAGAATATATTCTAAATATGCACTATTTTAAAAGCATGTTGTAGAAAGTATGAGGGTTTTCTTAACAATCCTTTTGACCTTTCAAAAAGTAATTGATGACAAAGAACTGCTATGGTTTGCACCATTCTAAAGCAAAAAGATAGAAGTTCTGGGTTTTTTAAGTGCTCACAACTCAAATATTTCATTGTCCCTATTCAACCACCTCTACAGTATGTGTGCATGTGTGTGTGTGTATGTGTGTGTGTGCGCGCGTGCATGTGTCTTTTTTGTGACAGGGTCTCACCATGCAGTCATGCAGTTCAGGCTGCCTTGAGCTCACTTTGAAGCCAAGGCTAGTCTTGAACTCACATTGATCCTCCTGGCTCAGCTTCCCGAGTGCTGGGATTACAGGCATATGCCACCATGCCAAGCTTTGAATTCTGCATTTTCTATCTCAAATTTCAGTATGTCTAATAGAGATAAACACTGTTCATTTGGAATATACTATTAACTACAATATTTATTGCCTGCTAATGAGAAAGCGCCTTCAGCCATGGGAAGTGCACAGAATCATCTTGGAGCATGTGGGCTCAAGGGTGCACAGGATTACTGTATTAGGGAAAAAGCAGAGCACCAAGATCGCAGCCGAGGACCTCTAATGTGATCCAAATGTCTCAGAAGGTTAGCTCTGGCAAAGGCCTGGAAGTCACCCAACAACACAGCAACACTTATGAGTCACACACTGAACACTTGGACAAATAAGGCGTGGTATCTCTGTGAAAAAGAACTCCTGCTGCCTGGAGATTAATCGGGCAGGCTATGAAACCTCTGCCAACACAAGTATTTTAAAAAACTGGCAATGTTCTTTGTTTAGGCATTTTGTAAAAAAAAAAAAAAAAGATTATATGTAAAGATCATAAAAGCAATCATGATGTCTTTTATTTTTAAATCTACAACTAAGCATTATTTTTTTTATTGTGAAACTAACAATACAACAGGCCTGATTTGTCAAGGCTGAACTTCATAAAGAAAAAACAAACAAACAGAAGCTTGGTTTTTCTACATTCTTACTGTAGTTTGGCCATTTCTGTTAAAATAAGATTTACAAGATTCATGGTTACATATGAATTTGGGAGGTTCAATGTCTTGAAAAGATTCCAGAAGTGAAATGGACAGTCTGCACTGAGGAGAGCAAGCTGGAGGCCCAGACTGCTGCTCTGTCCTTGTCAGGGGAGGTGAGGCTCCCGGGCCAGCTGACCGCATGACAAGCTCTACACAGAAACTGACATGCGCTCACATTCATACACCTGCAGGGACTGTGTGAGCTTTTGCTTTTAAAATTTTACGTTCATTAAAATTTAACTTTTTCTTTTGTATTTAACATTACCTGTCATCTTTTATAAGCCAAAATCTAAGGCAAGCCATAAAGGAGGCACTGCCATATGACCTGTTTGTCAGAGTTCCCAATGGGCAATGTCCAAATACTGTAGGTATTGTCTTTACCAGGAAAAGGGTGGGTCTTTCAAGGCCCTGAACTGACGCTGTATATAAGAGGTGCGGTGTGTGTGTGTGTGTGTGTGTGTGTGTGTGTGTGTAAAAGAGAGTGAGAGAGAGAGATCAAATTAAAGATCCTTGAGGCACCATATGCTTAGTACATTTCCAATCCCTTCTTAGGAAAGTTGAGAGCTTGGGTGAGGACGCTGATGAACTGGTGGACTTGCAAGGGAGCCTTATCCAAATATTTCATGACTCCCCTGCCCTGCCCCCACACCCCAAAAAATACCAAGAACCAAAAGCCCAAAGAGACGAACTATCACAGGGCTCCTGAAGTCCAAGTGTCAAATGGAATGATAACCAAGGATTCAACCACAGATTTCATCTAGCACGAGAGAGCAAATAACAGCTTCCTTCGAAAGAAGCAGAGATGGAAAACTAACAGACTTTGGTCTCATGATGCCATCCATTGCACATGGGTTGATGCCGCAATCAGCTTGAGAGAGGCTTCCCTACAAGCCCACGGCGTGGACTTGGAGGTGAGGCGGTGAGCATGAGCACACTCCCACTGCATAGCAGGACATGTCCAAGAACTGACCACAGGTCTCTGTGAGGAACACTCAAAAGGCCAGTCTCGGGCTCCTGACACTGGCGAAAGCCATGGACTGTGTGTGCTAGGCTCAGCGCAACAGCAGTATAGCAGTGATGTCCCATCCAGGAATGTGCACAGAACCCAAGAGCCAGGAATGTAAGGATGGAGGCAGAGAGCTGGCAGGGACGCACTCTCCTGCAGGGACACGGGTCTAGGACCACAAGGCGCTGCGGCCTTCCACAGAAACCTCAACTTGTAATCATCACATGGTTAACAACAGAGATGTAAGCGAGCATGGAAGGGCCTCAGCCTGGGCAAGCTGCTTCATTCACTAGCGTGGAATGTAAGAACACTTCTGACAAGTTTGTATACTTACAACATGTTAATAAAAAAATGAAGTTGTAATAGAGGAAAGTGCTTCACAGAAGTGCTCCTGCCTCCTCAAGTTCAACATTTATGTCAGAGGGAAAGATCTACAACATGTGAAAGCTTCTCTGGAAGAGCAATGTGAATATACTCAGTGATAAGGAACACCAAGAGAAATGTTCCCTAAGGGTTATTATCTGTACACACTAGAGGTAAAAGCCTTATTTTGCTTCCAGGTGGGACGTGGTGGAAGGGGATTGAAAAAGAAGTCCTTCCCTTTCCCTGCACTTCGAGCTTACCTTCAAGTGAGGGAAAAAACCACCATTTCTGTGTGGGACTCCAGCAGCTACATAAAGCCGAGAGGACCTTAGATTTCCCAACAGGGCATGTTCTAGTTAGTTTTCTTCTGAAGAAATTATAAAAATGTTACTGCTATGTAGGAAAAAAACAGTGTGCTTTCTCCTAAGCTAAGAAGCATATTGTATTTCCTTTTCAGTACAGCGCCCTCACGCAGCATTAGAGGTGCACTTACCGTCATTCACGCAGCTGCAGAACCCGCACTGATACCGCCTTCCTCCCTCGATGAACTGCATGAAGGGGCACATGTAGGCCTTGCACCTGTTACATCTGACAGGTCCACTCTCTCCATGATTTACCAAGTAAAGGGGAGTCTGTGAGAAGTAAGGGAATGAAATCAACAGATAGCTATGAGACTTCTAGGTTTTATAGTGGAAGTGTGCAGTCTTCCAATGGTGGTCATTAAGGGACTTTTAGCACTTGGCGTTTGCCACAATCACTGATGCCCCTCCCTATCTCCTGAATTCAGGGTCCTACAATGCTCTCCACAATAGCCAAAATAAAGTAAACTTACTCACTCAGAAGCATACAAAGACATACTCATGTGTCTATGTATATACGAGTAGTTACCGGCTTGGAAAAAAGAGACAGAAAACACAGTAATATCCAATCATGCCTATGCTCAGAAGTGCTGGATGCCTTATGTCACGCATTTTTAAAAAAATTTATTTATTTATTGTGTCACGCATTTGCTGAGTTTGCTTGTGGACTACAAATAAAGAAATGAACTGGTCTACTTTTGAATGTTCTCGTATCGCATAGCCATATGCTGTTTAGTTTTTTTAAAAGTCTATACAATATTCCTAAAAAATGCAAGTATTGAAGAAATATGCAAGAGTGTCTACTCATTAGGCCAGGAGGTCTATTGTGCCTTGTCTTTTATTTTATTAAATGTCAAACTGTTCAGAGCCCTCTCCGTGTTGCTGGTCCTGCTTTGCCAAAACTGAAAAAATGAAAAAAAGTGAAACGTGACTTCATAAACATATGCACAAGGCATCATACATCCCTTACTGTTTGAAAGTGAAAAGAGTAGGCATTACAAAGAAACGCAAGAAGAAAGCTGCCTAGTTTCTTAATGCTTCCAGATTTTCAAAATAAAGCCACAAAGATCTTATTTTATAAATCTCTTAAAGATAACATTTTTGGAATGCTTGACAACTGCAGGGTTTGGTATGTCAACTTAAAAAAAAATTATAGATAAACATGTAAATAAAGTGGTCTGCCCTTTTAATGGGGCCCCAAGAACAGGAGGCAGGGAGGTGGCGGGGTGTGTGTGTGTGCAGGGAGAGGGGGAGTCATCAGGACATTTTCTGCTAAAGCCTTGGAAAACTGAGATGTGCTGCTCACCCTTGCGCAGATGTTGTGTGAAAACTGATCCACTGCTGAGATTTTAGAAATGAGCCAGGTCTCAGAGCAGGAGAGGCAGTGGGAGAGAGACAGAGTGAGATTTAGTACAATGCACAAGAGAATCTGAGGAAGGATAAAAGAAATACTTTCAGAACCCTGGCTTATGGCCTGCAGATCTGCTGCACGGACCCAAGTCTGGGGCAGCACTGGCAGGTTGGGTCAGGTCAGATGTGAGTGGTGTGCAGTAGAAAGATACACCAGGTACAAGTGCTTGGAAAAGGTAACTGCTGTCATTTCTATCCCAAATATCTGTCCCCTTTCAAAACCACTCAGCCGAGGAGTGTCATCGATAGGCAGGTTGCTGCAGAGTAAGTCTGAGTTCCTAGTACTGCAAAATGTTGTATGGCAAAAATGATCTAAAAGAAAGAGGATTTACCTTTCAGGAGATTTTGTTTTAACCTAATGGTTACATTGACAAGCAGCAATTTTCTTAAAATACTAGGCATCTGGTTTCAATATATATTCACACACAAGTTTACACATTAACATATAAAGTTCTTTTATACAAACCTTTAGTTTGAAAGGCATAAAGCGATACCTGTTCTCTTTAGCTGATAGAAATGATGTGAGGAGACAAGACAGAAGCAAAAAGATGCAGGCACGCGCACGCACACACACACACACACAAAGAGATGACAATGAAGATTCTTAGGACAATAAGCAAAGTGAGAAGTGAAAGACAACAGAACACACAGAGCAGGTGGTCACCTCTGGATGGATGGCTCGTCGCTGACCCTGCCTATAGTCACCGTTCTGATTTATGGCTTCAGAACCACTGCGATCAGGAGCCTTTTAGAAGCTCAAATATGGAGAAACTCTGCAGCTTGCATTTCCTCCACTCAGGGTTGCTTTTATCATCCTTTTATTTTCAAAGAGTTCAAAGACCATAGTCAGTGCTAGGAGAGACTTTAGAGCAAAGCGCAGTGCAGTCACTTGAGAGACAAGCCTGATGTGACGGAACGAAAACTGTCTTTACTTTGACTGCCATGCTTTGCTCCAAGCCAGCCCCAGGCAACAACGACTATAAATTGTCAGCAGGCAGCACCTAAGCACTCCAGTCCTGGCAGATCCCACCTCACAGACCCGCTGAAAGCAAATGTCCAGCAACAAGCTGGAGCCGAGTCACGGCTACATCGTGGCTGCTCAGTGCTCACTCTTCTCTACTCTCACTCTTTTGGAAAGCAGATGATAGGCAAGGTTTTTAGATGATGCAGGTGACAGCAAAGAATGTTCAAAGCTTTTTAACTGTTTATATTTTATTTTGGGGCACCAGAGCAGGAGTCTCTAAATGGCGCTGTCTTGATTCATCTCTCAGGCGACGCTACAAAACTATCAAGAGACTGCTTCGCTCATTCCAGATGTCCGCCTGCCTGCAGCAGTGCGCATGCGCTCCTAAGCAGACTAAGCCCACCTTTCCTCTGTGTGCAACCTGAGTGCACACTGGGCAGTCTTTCTTTAAAAATCAAGTTACTTTCCAAACAGTGCTGCAAATGTCCCACATATGCCCCCTCCAGGAGATCTCTGCACACTCTTTCTTTTTTCTTTCATAAATGCAAAAGTGGAAGGACAGTTAAGTCTGCTCTGAAGGACGCATCTGCCTCTTCTTAGCTCTGGCCCTGTGCAGCGTGGGTTTAAATGACATGAGTGCTGGAAAGCTCGGGAAGGCAAAGGAGGAGTCATCTGAGTCTCAGATTTCTGGATCCACAAGGGTGTGGCATATAATACACTGCTATAAATTTCTATTAAAATGCTTTAACTGAAGAAAATGTTACCTTTTTGTGCATCTACAATAACCACCATGGTCCATTTTGGACCACAAGCAAAAGTATTATTCATTTAGTATTAAATGACATCAATGATTAACAAGCAAAACAACTTTTGATTACTTTTTTGTTACAGAGGTACACATCAAGCTGCGTCTGGTGGCGCTGCCTTGTAATCCCAGCACCCTGAGGCAGATGCTCACACCCAGCCTGGGGAACTTCGTGACTTAGTCAGACCTAGTTTCTAAATACGTAAATTACTTAATTCAAAAACAGCGCCAAGGGTACAGCAAAAGAAAGGAAGAAACTACTAATAAAACATTTTAAATTGTCTTATTTTTACTTATTAACAGTTTATAATATGTCAGTTTCCATCTCATCAAATAACACTTGCCTACTGGGTACCGTTTGCCCTCCTGGTCTGACTATACAGTGGAATACGAATCAGCTAACGAGCACGCACACATGCAACTAAAAGGGAAGGACGTGCGCACGGGGGAGGCTTTCCCAGGCATCAGTATCAGACGCTATTTTTAGCTCCAAAAGGCAATGTTAAACTATTGCCACAGATTGTATTTCCAAACAAAAGAAGCTTAAAAAAAAGCAGACGTAGAATGTAGGAAAACTCACTGGAAGAATTTTCTAAAGATTGTGGGCTATGTATTCTTGTCCTAGCACCTATATGGCTAGGAAAAGTCTCAACACATAAGTCCAGCTGTGGACTTTCTGTTTTAGCACAGTGATGAACTACACAAAGCAGCTAGCTGAATGTCAAACCTGGAAAATCAAAACTATGAGGGTGTTTTAACAGCATTAGTCCCGTAGGTGGCGATGTGGGACTAAAGATTAAAACAAAGCTGAAGCTAATTTATCAGCGGGTAATATACATGATAGTTATGCTGAGCTCATTTTATATGACTCTATTTAAGTGAGCTAAGTGAAATAATGAAATTAAACAATATGAAACACAGACTATGCATGAATTAAATGTCATATTTACTGGGTAATGATAGGCAAAAAAAAAGGAATTTGAAATGTTGTTAAAGCTCTGTGTACTCTTCCTTGACTACATGTAGGAAAATGGAAACCCTGTTGAGCTAGGCAGCTACAAACCAAAGTAGGCAACTTAGAAATGGCCTGAGAAGCAAAGGGCACTGGTGTCACCATCCACCTCCTGCTCTCCACACTGGCACTGGAGGTGCAAGATGACAACACACCACAGGGCCATCCTGGAGAACTGTGGCAGTCAGCGGCACGCAGCAGGAATGCCACTGTGAGGGGAGCTCCTCCTCCTGGTGGAGCCTCGTCACCCGCAATGATGGGGACATAGGGGCCAGGGGGCAAACGGGCCAAATTCCAGAGCCCAGGTGTGCCTGATTAGTAATGTCACATGACAGGGTCCAGACTATCACTGGGTGAAAATCTCCACCGTCTCTCCTTTCTTCTCAAATGTACCTTACAAGCCACTTCCACTTAGAACTGAAGTTTACACACACATATACACTTCTCACACTCATTTATGAATTAAAATAGAGACTTTCCATTTTAAATTACATTTCTCTCATTTTATTTCCTCCATCACAAGTCTGGAGGAAGCTCTCAGAGTCCTGGCACTGTGCAGCTGGCTGACAGCACTGACGACCTACCTTGCCTTGTACCTAATGGGAGCGGTGAGACCTGCCCAAGTGTGACAGCGTCCTGCAGCTCGATAAAGGGGCACATCCACCCCACAGCAGGTCACCTTTCCCGGTCGGTCCCTGTGCGGATGGACCTCCAGCCCAGGGACTGCATGCTGCCAATGCAGCCCTACACGCGTCTCCTTCTTGGGCTGGGGCCCTGCTTATTTTCTGGGTGAGCCACAAGAGGAAGCCAGTGTGTGGCAAGTTAACTGGGGGACATAAGTAGAAGGCAAAAAGCGGTGTGTAAAAAGATAATCCAGAACCTGTGATGAACACCCATCTTCTAAAAATGCAGACTGTCGGGCACCCTGGAAGGCTAGCAGAGTCAGATTCCCAGAGGATTAAGGCCAGGAGCTAAAATGAAGAGCTTGCACCCACTTCTCACAGACATTTTCATAGGAAAGAGAAATGGGGAAAGCAGCTTGAGCATATTCTCTTTTTTCAGCTTTTACCACTATGACTTTTGTCAGTCTGTGTGGTCAGAGGAGGTACAAGTCAATAGCAATGTACGACAATACAGTGTGGTAGAGAATAATATTATTTTGAGTTTTAAAAACTATGACTCAAAATGGAGAAATATTTTCTGAATGTTAAAATCACCTTACAATTTTTTAAAACACACTTGATGACACGATGCACTCTACTAATTCTAAGCGCATAGTCTTGCTTTTTCAAGAATGTTTGACTTGGGCCAGCGAGATGGTTCAGTGGTCTAAAGCGCCTGCTTAGGAGGGCTCAGGCAACTGCGGGGACTGCAGTTCGATCCCCGGCACCACATGCTGCGCCAGTGCCACCACCAGGGCAGGCTGAGCCAGCCACGAAATGAATAAATAAAGAAACAAACACAACAAGCAAACAAATAAATAAATAAATAAAATTAAAAAAAAAAAAAAGAATGTTTGACTTGGCTCTTTTGAAGTTTTAATTTCAGAAAATTATTCTCGTCCTATCTTGAGTAATTATTTTTTTAATTTTTTCCTTCAGCAGTGTTTTTAGAGGGTCTATTTTGTTACAACTATGTGTAGAGCTTTTATTAGACTTGAGTCTTATTTGGAAGTTATTTTTGTTATTAGCTCTGAAATATATTTTTTTTACTGATGCAGGCTTCCAATAATATATGTAAGCTCATAAATGTAACTTGCACAGTGATTTACAGTTTAAAATGCTTTCATCTATTTAAAATCTCAGTCTGATGCTGAGGCATTAGCCTTGGGAGTGGGTTTCCTTCCACAATGTTCACGAGGAATAAAAGTGACCCGTACAATAAATTACAGAACTGCAGCCTGATTCGCACGTATCGACTCAGCTACTTTCCTCCTCTGCTAAGCGTACAAGAAGCCACTTGCAGATGTGTAAGTCTTGAGAAGAAAGCAGTATATAGCCACGAGAGAAAGGGACGGGTCTCCATGGTGTACGGTGTGAATCCAGCCTTGTTGCTCCTTGGTAACCACTGTAAATATCTCATGTCATCTTGCTCTCATTTTAAACCATTTAAGTTGTGCCAGATCATCTATGTAAACTTTCTCCTAGCAGAAAGTTTTCAGCAAAAAAGCTGAAAGCGCAGACGCGGTGCTCCCTTGCCCAGTAACCAGCTAGCATCTGCACATCTCCTTCTTCTCAGGCCTCTCAGAATGAACAGGCCACCCCCTTTCTCTTCCTGACTTCTCAGAGACTTGATGCAACCCACGATTGTGCCTACACCTGGCCACGTGCAACCATTTGCTCCTAAGGGAGAATTACGTTTTGTCATTTAAACCCAGGCCAGCTGCAGAAGACATTTCATTCCTGCAGATTCTGGTGGGAACCTACACCTTGCATCTGATGCCTCACACTAACAGCGCTCATCACACTGTCCGACTTTTTGGAGCCAGTAAGTACACTCTCAAGTTCACAATTCACAGGGTCAGTGTGTTTACTGCTCTAACCCCTGGAGCAAAGACCTCAGAGAGCACTCACTCCATAGTTCCTGAATGAGCAAACCTATTATCCACCAGGGGCTTACAAAGGCACTGTGAGAAGCTCAGAGAAAAGTGTGATAGTTATTAAAGCAAAATGCACGGGTGAAAGAAGAAATCACCTGTGCTAAGGGGTTAAGAGAGGCTTCATCAAAAAGAAAACAGGCAGTTATGAGGTTTTCTGTGTCCTGAGAGAGGGAATTTCATTAAGAAGAGCACAGCACAGGATGAGAGGCCCAGGGTATGTTGGAGGCCAACAGACACAGAGCCCAGTCCAGGCAGCAAACAGGGAGAGGACGGTGAGAGCGATTTTGTGGACAGCTTCTAAGCCAGGAAGAGCATCTTAGCTAACCAAGTTTAAGGCAGGCAGGCAGGCAGGCAGGCAGGCAGGCAGACAGACAGACAGACACTCTTCTACCTCAAATCTGTTGTTACAGCATTGTAACAATTCTTGCAGAATGTATTTAAGGAATTTCCACCACTCAGCAAAATACTACCTTTCATATAATTTTTAAACCCTTTCATAAATTAGCAAATCCTCCCATGTTTTCCAATTATCACAAAGGACTTCTAGAATCCCTGTTTGTTTCATTACCTCTT
>PVKN010012500.1:0-20681 GCA_004027915.1 Capromys pilorides
AACCTTAGACTATGTAATATGATATGAGAAAAAGGATGGAGAAGTGGAACAAAAGATCCTATTGGGGACAGAAGGATATTTATAGGACAAGGTAAAGAAAACAGAAAAAGCTGATGTGAAATAGAAGATAAAAGTAAAGGAGGGGAAAGGGAAAGTATATAGGGGTTTAAAATATTAGATGAAGACAAAAGGAAGAAGAAAAATAAAGAGAAAAAGAGAGGAAAAATAAGTAAGAAAAAGAGATAGAAAGCAAGGTAAAGGAAAATTTCCCAAACCCTAATAAACTGGTGAAAAGCAAAGGGAAAAAGAAACATAAAACAAAACACAAAAAGAAGGAAAGGAAAAAATAAATTTTTGTGATTTCAGACTTTATCTAGAAGGCAGGCGGGGTGCAGGCCCACGCTGGATGCAGGTCCACGCTGGATGCAGGCAGTAGGGGCAGCGCAAGGACTCCAAGGTGGCAACTTTCAATGCCAGAGGAACTCAACTGGGCCTGGCCACTGGCTCTGCAGGGGTTGGGGTGGGAGGCCCTGTGTCCTCCAGCTCGAACCCCTCAGGGATCTCTTTCCAGCCTGCTCTCTGACCACAGCTGAAAAAGGCAGCTACCGCTCTCTCAGTCACTGTGTAAACATAACACCGCGAGCCCTGAAGTGAAGCCACCCCAATCTGCCCTCAGTCCCAGGTTCAAACAACTGTTCCCCACAGTGGTGTCTGACCAAGCACTGGGTCCCGGCGTGTGGTGGGTGTGGAGACTGGAGTCACTCACCAGGCCTCGCCTGTCAGACCCCTCGCCTGTCAGAGCCCTGCGTGAGACTAGAATCCTGTACTGTCTGTAGATCACCCTCCTGACCTCGCCAGACCAGCATTTCTACCCGAGGCCTTCCAGATTTCTCCCTTTTCCCTTTGGTTCTGTAGCTTGATCTTCCTTTCCATTAAATTAAATTATTATTTATTGGTTTTGTGAGATAGGGTCTTGCTGTCGGAGTCCCTTCCTGGTTCTTTTCTCAGCCCAGAAGTCTAAACTTACAATCCTAAAACCTGTTATTGGAATTCCAGCAACTTAATTCCAGTCTACCACTCCCAGCGCAACCCACGGCGATAACGAAGACACTAAGACATATATATATATATATATATATATATATATATATATATATATATATATAATTATTGGGGGTCCAAGAAGCCCTGGGTCCAACCATGAAGATGGCTTTCAGGAACCAAGAGAGCGACCCAGGGCTGCACTAGGGCTTTATTCACTGGAGAAAGGGGAGTGGCTTGTGAAAAGGAATTTTGGGAAGGTGAGCACTGAAGGGAATTGTGGGAAGAAGATGAGCACTGTGAGCTGGGCTAGGTAGGAGGCATGCATTCACCTCTGCCATATTCAGTGATATACAAAGGAAGTAATTTGCATTATGCTATTGAGCTAGTATCTAATATTTTGGGGCTCTGGTGCTTCAGCTCTGATGTGTAATCTTTCAAGCCCCAGTAAGTCATAGCCTCTATCTCGAGGCTCGCTCCCAGCTGACACCATGGAGCAGTGGCTCTTCATCCTGTTATCAGGGAAACACGCATGCCATCTTCAGAAATTACCACCAGCACCTCGGCTAGACCATTACACACTGTTTAAGGCCAATTGAAAGGATAATGAGAAGTCCCAGCCAGCTCTTTACATTTCAATACGAGGGCATAGAATCAGAGAGAGCTGCTCAGGTGGTCCACCACATTGCTACTAGCTCAGGCTAGTCTTAAACTGACAGTAATGCTCCTGTCTCAGCCTCCCAAGTGCTGGGATTGTAGCATGTGCCACCACACCTAGCTCCAGCCTCCCTTTCCTTGTGGTCCATGAGCAAGGAGCCAGGGAAAAGGTGCAGACCGTCTTTCCCTTCTCTGCCTTACGCTCTGCATTTAACTCTGTAACTTCATTCTGGAGCTCTCCTCTCTTCTTTTTCTTCTCTAATTTTTTATTTCCCAGTCTGGATTCTGAATGTTGGAGAAGTTGAGTTGTTGCCATGCACCACTTTGCCATTTTCACCTGACCTTTTAACAACCCGCCATGGGCTGCTATATGCTAGTTGTCAAACAAGTGAACAAATAAGAGCCCCACTAACTGTGAGGATAGGAGCCACATCCAGTTGATCCTTTCTGCCTGTCCCTTTGCCCTGTTTCTCCAGGCTGTCCCGCAGCCCTTGACCTGCTTTTTCCTCCATCTTCTTTTCAGCAATCTTACTCCATCAAATGTTATTTCTCCGGTCTGAACATTCAAACTCTTCTTCATTTACATATTTATTATGTATTCATTACAGGGTCTCATTATGCAGCTCCAACTCATAGTGATCCCCCTGTTTCCAGTCTCCCAGTGCTGGGGTTACAGGCATGTATCACCATGCCTCATCTAGGGGGCCGGCTCAGCATGTCTGAGGGCAGGGCTGTCAGGGCATGTGGTGCTGGGAATCGAACACTGGTCCCTGTGCTTCCCTAAGCAGGCATTTAGTTCACTGAGCTATCTTGCTGACCCTAAACTCTCTTTCTTGATCGAGTCTTTCCTTTAGTGACTGCCACCTCCCTGGCCCTTTCTGTCACTGAAAGCCCTCAAATGCCTGTAGTCCCCAGGGTTCTTCTCAGAGTTGTCTGCTATCCCCCTCATCACCTCTGTATTCACCCTGTAATAGTCATCTTCCCATCAGAAAACATATCAGTTATCTTAACTGAGAGAACTTAATAAAAAGAAATGTTAATTAGGTAAGAAGTTGTTGCCAAGGTAGCTGAGATATGAAGAAGATTAAGATAAGAGAAAGTAGCTGCTTCAGGGGGCAACCTGACCCCTAAGGCTAAAAGAACAGGAAGAGGTTAGAATTGCCAAAACTAGAACTTAAAGAATCTCTGGGACCCAATACTAGGGGTGGAGTCTGGTAGCATCGGTCACTGCTGGTATCTTTAAGTGGGGACAAGAGGACATGTTTTTCTACCACTGGATCCTCCAGCTGCTCCTAGGATGAGTGGCCGCTACTGCAGTGTAGCAGTGAGCCAGGAAGATGTGACAGCCTCTCCCTCCCCAGGGCTTGGCTCCCTCAAGGTACAGAGCTTAGGTGAAGCTAACTGGCAAAGAGAAAGCCAGGCTGGGAGCCTCAGCTCCAGCCCCAGGTAGCAACCACAGAGGAGGAAATTGGGGCAAGAGACAAACGCTGGCAGCCCCACAGCCTTGAGTTCCACAAAAGGGACTCAAAACCTTACTTTCATTAGCCCAAGAATCTTGATTTTTTTTAGACTCCTTTAGCCAATCGTTTGTTGGGCTATTTGTCTGGATGCCCAGGAGCTGTGCTGAAGTCCCCAGCTTCCCAGCTGCTTCATTGTCTGCCTTCTCCTCCTCCTCCTCCTCCTCCCTAGCCCGTCTTCCTTTCCACTCTGCTCTCCCCAGATGAAAGAAGGCCACCGTCACGCACACACGGGATGCGCAGATGGTCCGCCGCCCTCCCGTCTCCAGCCCTTCACTGTCCCCCCCACGCGGCCATCAGAGTGGCCTCCCTTTCCTTAGCTCCCTTCCTTTCCTCTCAAGCCCATGCTCTCTCCTCTGCTCCCGCTGCCGCTAGCTTGACCTGCACCTTCGCTGTCTCTTACCGGGTCCACGCACCTCCTCGTACCTAGTGTCTCCGCCTTACCTTTCACGCTCACGGACGCTCCGAGCTCTCATTTCTTGCCGCTGGTTCCCATATACAAACAAGGCGATCTTTCTGAAATGCAAACTTTGCTTAAAATCTAATACCGGCTTCTCTTTGCATTCCAAATTGCGTTTCGGGGCACAGCTGAGAAGCTGTCCAGTTCCGGCCCTTACCTCTACCTCTGCTCTTGCTCTGTCCCCTGGGCCCCCTGAATTCAGTGCTCTGCGCACTGACTGCGCCGCTCGGCCTTCCCAGCCCTGCCAGGCTCCCCTCTGCCTCTGGTTGTCCTTTCTGGGCCAACCCTGTCTTTTCCTACATCTGATGCTTCTTCCCCTTTCTACCTCCTTTGCATCCCTCAAGGCTGAGCCAAGAGTTTGGCTCCCACGGGGATTCTCCACCTCAGTCCTTAGCCTTCCAACTCCTAGACGTCCACCGTGGGCTTCTTGGTGGCTCTGCTTGCCAAGTGAGCCACAAGAAGCCCAGAGCCAGACCACGTGCTGAACTCGCAGGGCTCCATTTTGCTGATCCTATGACACTGGGAAAGTTATTTAACCACGATGCCTTCAGTTCCCGCCGATGCAAACTGGGCCTCGTCACGGTACCTTTCTAGAAAGTTCTTATGGAAATAAAAATAGATATATATATATTTAGTAAAGGTTGCACTCTTAGTGATCATCGTGTTTTCAGACTTCCAAGAGCTGGGATTACAGGCGCACACCTCCACGCCCAGTCTCAATCACCGCCAGCCACTGCACTCTGCCTAAGCAGGCACTTTAATCCTTTGAGCTATTTGGCTGGCCCATACTTTTATTTTTATTTTATTTTTTTGAGATTATATTTTTAAAACCCACTCCTGGTGTTTCCAATTTTAATCTTTTGTGTCTCCATGTTTGTGGTGCGTAACGACCACATTCCCTAGGCCTGTCCGTGCGAGGGCAGGATGCACCCCAGCCTTTCCTCTCCCCTTTCCTTTTCCCTTCTTAATTTGCAAAAGATCTATCTACTTTCTCCTCTCTAATTTTCATTCTGTTCTTTATTTATGCTTTTGGGTTTCCCTATCAGAAGAACCACGTGGCATTTAAGCTTGTGTGTCTGGCTGCACTTAACCTTATGGGCTCAAGACTCATCCACTTTCCCACAAATGACTCAAGTTTACGCTTTTTTCATGGCAGAGTAATACTCCATGGGTATTGACACTATATTTTCTCTATCCAGTCATCTGTGGATGGACATAGAGTCTGCTTCGAGGACTTAGCTATCATAAATTGTGCTGTTATAAACATGGATATGAGTGGATCACCATAATAATGCATCTATAATGTTTTTAAGAAGAAACCCAGAAGGGGACTAATTGGGGGTACTGGAACTTACAGTCTTAGGTATCTAAGAATCCTCATACCGATTTCCACTGGGCTTGTCCTAGTCTACGCTCCCACCAACAATGGAGAAGGGTTCCTGCTGCAGTCAGGGCTCACAGTGAAACAATTTAATACAGGACACGCAATTTATGGGATTAATTTATAACACTCACTAAGTGGAGTGCGAAAGAGTATAGGAGATCTGCCTGCCCCCTGGAGACCTAAAATGGCCAGCGGAGGCCTTGGAGCCCACGGCAATGTCCTGCATGGGTCCAGCTGGAGCCCTGGGGCCCACAGCACCGTCTCATGCAGGCCTGCTTCACTGTCTGCACTGGGAAGGCCCAAAGGCCAGTGACAGAAGCTGGAAAGTCTGTGCCAAGGATCTGTGCCACCAGGCCGAGGGCCAAGCACTGCCAGGACCAAAGCTCCTCCAAAGTGAGCCAAAGCCGTCCTCAGTGCTATGGCTTGTGTCTACCTGTCCCCCGAAAGCCTCATGCAATCATGGGGCAGGGACTTCCAGAGTTTGACCTTAACTCATGATCCACTGGGATTATGGGGGATCCAAGGATGAGATTATGAGTCTGAGTACTGCTGGGACTATGGGTGTGGTCTGAGGCAGACACCCTGAGGCAGAGAGCCTGAATATAATATAAGACAGACAGAGAAATAGACTCCCCCTCTGTTGCCTCTGTTGCTGTTCTGCTGCCTTGAACTGCTGCTCTCTGCCATGTGCGAATTGGCCTTGGAGCCAGCCATGTACGGACAGAAACCTCCAGTACCTGTGAGCTAAATAAACCTTTCCTTCCTTCATTTTGGGTGCTAGGTATTTGTCACAGCAATGAGAGAAGAGTAACTGAGACACTCAGTGACAGCAAGGTCTTGAGCTCCTCTGACAATTCCAACAGCTAAGTTCATGTTGGTTGTTACAGTGTCTCACTACGCAGCTCAGACTCCTAGTGATCCTTGTTTCCAGCCTCCCCAATGCTGGAGTTACAGGCCCATACCACTACACCTGGACTCTGTGGCCAGCTCAGCCCGCCCTGGGGCTGGGGCTGGCATAGCATGTGGTGACGGGGATCGAACCGCGGTCCCTGCACTTGCCTAAGCTTCCCTAAGCAGGTGCTTTAGTCTGCTGAGCTGTCTCACTGACCCAGCTGAGCTCATACTGGGACAGCCAGCACGACAAGCTTCTCCAGGAGAAACAACAGCACCATCTCTCTCTCTCTCTAGTTCTTTGTATCATGCTATTGGCAACAGCCCTCAGTGGGCCCACCACCCCCAGCACCACAGTGGTTCAGTTCAGCTGTGTGTTCCAGGTTGACCACCAGTCATCAGTCCACCACAGCTCCCTTGCACCTTGTAGCCTCGCCACCCTGTCCTGGTTTTGAGTCATCCCCTTTGAAGTGTCCCACCTACCTCTCTAGCTATTGTACATGTAGCTGGTGTTGCATTCACACTATACTGCTTTAGAACACCTTGCTCTTCTCAACCACATTTATTACAGAAAATTCAGCACCAGGTAGACCTTGGAATTGCCCTGATCCTATAAGTCTTTGGGAATGGACTCAAGCTTTACGTTTTCATAGGCATTAGAGCCTTTTACTTTCTCCAGTCTTGGCATGAGAATGCTTTGCCTTTGATTGGTGTTAAAGTAGTTAAGTGAAAACGCTATGAACTTTTCCATGGGAAAGACAGAATTGGCCAGCACCCTGTGCTGCCTTCCAATCTTGCTGGGGTCCCAGCTGAGCCTGCAGAGACAAAGCCAATGAAGTGAGCAGCCAAGTCCTTCTCGAGGGCCTGATCAGCCAACGGGCCTTTGTTCTACCTGTTGATTCCACTCCTCCTACACATTTATTTGTGCTCTCCCACCCAGGGTCCAGTGGGAACATAAAAAGGATGCTAAAGATGATTATGCCCCACTAATGAGTTCTGCCTCACACAGAGAAAAAGGAAGCCGTGCGCAAGTCGGCCCCATGGAACCTCTCCAGAGAGCCTTCGGAGTGCATGCACAGAGCCCTCAGATGTAGCTACAGGGACAGCGACAATTGGGAAAGGTACACATGTGAAACGAACATGATAAATATTTTGATCTTCTTTCCACCAGAACTATCTTTAACTTTTCACAGATTTCCCAGAAGAAAAGTCAGGATGAATGATCACATGAGAGAAAAATGTTCCACCATGGCCAGACAAACCCCGTCCTCCCGAGATCCACAGAGAGCACGGGCAGGGCCGTGGAGCCCAGATGGCTCGCACTGCGGGTGAGGAGGTCTTGCTGCTCCCGGGGAGTGGGAATGAGTGACCTCTGTCCACTGGCCCTCTGGGAAGATGCAGCTCACACAGGCCAGCCTCGTGCTGCAGGCCTTCACCTCAGATGGCCTCGCCAAGGGGGAAAGCAGCAGCACGGCTTCACAATGGCCTCTGTGCTTTCCTGCCAGGGTGCTGAGACCCTGACAGGGCTCTGGTGGGCTGTGAAAATCACCAGGAAAAGTGTAATAGAGGGACACTTTATTCTCTTTTTAAGCATGGCTGGTTTTTAAGCCTTGCTCACAAAGCATCTCTTCTTAAGCAAAACAAAATAAAAAACAAAACAAAAAACCAAGATCCTGGTTATTGAAGAAAAGGCTAAAATACTAGCATCCTAGTTTTTCTCATTGTTGAGAAAAATATACCTGCCACCAAAAGTTAAAGGAAGAAAGTGGTTTTTTTTTATTTTTCTTTTCATTTATGTATTTGGTACAGGGTCTCACTATGCAGCTCGGATTCGGCGCTGGGATTATAGGCATGCACCACCACTCCCAGACTGGGTCCCTGGGGCCACTCAGTGTGCGCCAGGGTGGGGCCGACATGCCATGCAGGATGGGGGATCAAACCCTGGTACCTGCATTTGCCAAAGCAAGTGCTTAGTCCGCTGCACTGTCTCACCGGCCCAAGGGAGGAAAGGTTGATTCGTCTCATAATTCATAGGCTTCATCTCCCAGCTGACTGGTTGCCAGGCAGGGTGGTGTGGTAGAGAGGCATCACAGAGGAGAAACGGTCTCGGGCAATCAGGCAGGCGCAAGCAAGCAAGGGGCAGCCACAGCTCTTTCTATCCCTTCTGTCTTATCCAGGGCACTTAGGGTGGGCAGCACTCGAACCCTTTATCCTAGCGCCCTTGATGCTACCACTGCACCATGAATCAATCACAGCATCACACACTCTAATTCATCCACCTCTAAAAAAGCCCCACCTACAAGCACCTGAGGCCTTGCAAGGACAGCTAGACAGAGCCGTAACAATTAATGTTCATAGTAAAATTTTCCTCTGAAGGATACAAGATTACAGTATGGCTCATGCACCCTGGAAAGAACTCCTGCTCTGACCCCAACCTTTAGAATCGCAGAAGCCCCTGCACGGAAGCCAGCATCCTGAGTGGAAGCCAGCACCCTGCATGGAAGCCAGCACGCTGCACGCACTCCTTGCCATTGTCACCGATCACCAGGATCTCTCTCTTGTATCTAAGGCACCACAACCAAACTGTGAGGGCTTCCGCCTACATTTGCATTTTTGTGCCCTTCTGGCTCCTGACTGACGTGTGGAGGGATTTTGGTATGCTGGTTCTACAGGGAAGGAAATACCTACTATTGATAAAAGATGTTTAAGGTATTTTTAAATTAGTGAATGGTACTATTTCTGTTTTTTAAAAATTAGGGAAGCTTGGGACATTTGTTATAAAGAAATGAAGAAAAGAAGATGGCTCAACTAGTTGGTTTTTAAGCATAGATTTATATAAATATATTTGAGTGTACCTATTTGTAATTTTAATACAATTTTTGTTTAGGATTATGGGGAATTAGTCATTTTCTAAAAGCAATGAATGGTAAAAGAGGCAAAACAGGTAGAATTTACCTTTTTCTTAAGCAAAGGGAACTTTGATTTAAATTTCTTAGAAGGCCAGTCACACAACGGTTATTCATGGGGCAACTGGGGCAGAAGCAGAGGTCACTGAGAGGGTTGCGGCCACCTCAAGAGCTCTGGAAATAGGAGTTCAAGGAGCACATGAGCATCTAAGCTCGTCTCCCATGTGAACTACTAGGGAAATTCAAATTATAACCACAGTGACACACCCCGGTGCACCAGTCAGCATAGCTAAAATTAAAGAGCAACAAAATCAAATCCTGGTGATATAGGGGAATGAAACTCCCAACCGAAAGGTGCCTGGGATGAGTCATGTTCTCTAAAACCAAACAATGAATTTTAGGAATAATCAGAGCTTAAAAGCAGAATATTTATTGGGAGAAAGAAAGCTTCTGTCCGAGAGAGGGACAGAAGGGGGACCTGGGTGAGGTGGGTCTAAGGTGGACAACATGGGAATTTGCTTAGGTGGGCATGAAGTGGGATAAAACTATGGTCAACCGATAAGGTTACAAGCACCATTGCCCAGGTAAAATTGATTAAATCCAGGACCAAATGGGGAAGCAGGTCACGTAGCAAGTGGACATGAGTGTGAGACAGGGTCTCTTCCTTTGGGGGTTGGGTTAGTGACTCTCTGGGGCTCTTTCAAGGTGATTGATACCTATTTAGAATTTCAGTCTCAGATATGCATCCCGTGGGAACGTATGTGGTTTTTGTGTTGCGGTCCAGCCCACAGTGGGAATGTCTGTCTCTTCCAGAGTTGCAAAGTCGCCGTGTCTTCCATACTGTCTCCTTGAGGGCCTGGCCCTGTCTGACTGCCTAGAATATTTCTAGTGAATTTAGCTGCCCATAACACTGGCAAGGATATGGAGAGAGCAGACCACTCCTGAGCTGCAGGGTGGCAGCGTACATAGTGCGTCCTGTCTGGATAATGGTTCGGCTGGTCCTTAACCAATTGAGTCCCAGGGGGTATTGAAAAAACACTGTCGAAGAATCCCAAACAGCGCAACCGCGCTTTCTCTAAATGAGTACGAAAAGACCCAAACAGTGAGATACCGCTTGTTTCATTTTGTTGAGAAATACCAAGCAGCACAATAGCGCTTTGTTTATTTTTCATCGATGAGTCGGATAAAATGCTGTATACCTATCTCGATGAACGAAATAAAAATTTTTATTTTGTAATGTATTATTGCATTATTATAGTATCATTCCACCTATTGTAAAATGTACTATTTATATTAAAAGGAACTGTGTGATGTAATTGCGTCAGTAAATCTGAATACGCGACTTTGACAATTGGTAACACACCGTCAGTTGTCCACAATGTTCGAAATGTGCTGAGTTTTCTCGACATAAAATCTCAGCAGTGCAATCGCGCTGCTTGGGACTCAAACGGTTAATGCATGAACGCTGCAACTGCTGTGAAACACATTCATTGTGCTTATGGGTACTGATCCTGGAGTAATGACCTTGTAGCTGCTGTTCAACAGATGCATGGTTAGATAGACTGTGATACAAGCACCTGGGGGCATACTACACAACAGCCAGAAGGGTCCAATTATTAATACACGTGACAGTCTGTATCAGAATTATGCTATATGAGTAAAACCAGTGTCAAAAGTTTACATGCTTGACTACATCACTAATAGAATTCTTCTAATGACTAAAGTATGGAAAAGGAGGGAACACTGGCGCTTGCCAGGGTTAAGAATATGAAAGAAAGTTAGATGTGGCCACCAAACCCAGGGTCCTGTCAGTGATGAAAACACCACGTAACTCCCTGTATCCCCTTCAGAATCCTGACCGAAGTACACACTACAGCTTTGCAAGATGTTGATTTGGGGTAAAACAGGACAAAAAGTACATAGAAATTATTTCTTACAGTTGCATGGAAATGTACAATTTTCTAAGAATAAAAAATATAATACTTTACTCCATTGGAGGGCTGGACAGATAGCTCAGTGGATTAAGGCACCTACTTAGGCAGAGCGCAGTGGCCTGGCTTCGATCCTAGGCCTGCTGTGCTGGCCCCAACCCCAGGGCGCACTGAGATGGCAATTGAGACTGGGTGTGGTGGCATGCACCTGTAATCCCAGCGCTTGGGAGCTTGAAAACAGGGGAATCACTGAGTCCAATCTATATAGTGAACCCCTAGAGACCCTGTTAGATCCTGTCCTAAATACGTTAAATAATAATAATAATAATTTACTCTGTTGGAGATTTGCTTTGAAGTGCAGAGATTTTTCAAAAAGATTAGATCACAGGGGCTGGTGAGATGGCTCAGTGGTCTAAAGCACCTGCTTAGGAAGGCTTAGTCAACCGAAGGAATCACGGCTCAATCCCTGGCACCATATGCTGTGCCAGCCCCACCCTCAGGGCAGGCTGAGCTGACCAAAATTTAAAACAAAACAAAAAAAAGATTAGATCACAATTGTTGACTCTTTCAAGTATTTTCCATGCAGTTTGGTTTTTGCTCATGAACTCTCTATCTACCCCTGTATCTTCAAGATTTCTACCTACATTTCCCTCCATAAGATAGAAAATCCACAAACTTGGAAAAAAAACCATAGCAAATTGTCCCTCCAACAAATACCTTCTATCTAGAATACATAAAAAATTAAAAAACTTAGGCACCCCCCCCAAAAAAAAAAACTTAGGCCCTTCCAAATTCAAAGACCCAATGCAAAAATGGGCATCTGAGGTGAAAAAACACTTCTCAGAGGAAGAAATACAAATGGAAAGTAAATATATGAAAAAATGTTCAACACCATTGGTCATTCAAGAAATGAAAATGAAAATGACACTGAGATGCCATCTCACCCCAGAAAGAATGGCTAACATCAAGAGGTCAGTCAATAACAAGCGCGGGAGGGCTGTGGAGAAACAGGAACCCCTCTCCACTGTTGCAGGGAGTGCAGACTGCTACAATCACTGTGGAAATCAGTGTGGAGATTCCTTCAAAAGCTAGGATTGGAGGTCCCATTCAAGCCAGCTTTTCCCCTCCTGGGGATTTTTCCAGAAGAACTGAAAATATCATACCACAGCAATATATGTGCAGCCATGTTTATGGCAGTGTAATTTGTCATAGGTGAATCCTGGAAACAACCCAGATGCCCATCAACTGGATAAAGAAGATGTGGTATTTGTACAGAATGGAGTGTTGTTCATCTTTTATCGGTGTATTAGTCACTCTTTTCTTGTTGCTAGGATAAATACCTGACATTCAAAATGAGGGAAACTAGTTACTAGAGGTTTCATAGCTTAAACAGCCCGGGTTGTGTAGCCAGTCCCTGGAGCCTTATTTGCACAGCAGGCTTGGGCGCTGCTCTGTCCAGAATGACCCTCTCCACACCTCTGAGAGACCGCTGCTTGGGGGGCAGGGGGACAGCACGTGCTGTCAGTTTAAAGGTTGATGCCTCTCTGTTCCTGCCCCTGAGTCCCGCCCTGGTCCTCTGACCCAGCCCCTCAAGTCACTCGCTGCTCCTCCAGCCGCATGTGCCCCATGATTTACATGAGGCTTTGGAGAGGACCATTTTTACACAATGGAGTATTGTTCAGGTATAACACAGGATAAATTTGAGTCTTTTATCGGTAAATGGATGCAACTAGAAAACAAACTCTCAAGTGAAATGAGTCAGACTCGCATGTGCAAACATCGTATTGTATCCTTTTGTGAAACCTGAAAGAGAAAAATGGATTCTTAAGGGTGCAATAGATACTGGGAAAGGGAATGAACTCATTCAAAAGGAAAGAGCTACGGAGTTGAGGACAAGAGAAGGAGTGGGGGAAAGGGATTTGTCTATGTATGCAAGCAGGATTTCTGCTGTTCTATGGAAAGAAGCAGTTAATGCTTTAATTTGTTTCAGCTCTTTTTTTTTTTAATTGCTTGTACTTTTTCTCTTCAAATTTCATTATTATTATTATTATTATTATTATTATTATTATTATTGCTCGGCCTGCCCTGGGAGTGGGGCTGGTGCAGCATGTGGTGTTGGGGATTGAACTGCGGTCCCTATGGTTGCCTAAGCTTTCCTAAGCAGGTGCTTTAGATCACTGAACCATATCACCAGCCCATCTCTTCTTAATTTCTTTCTTCTTTTTTTTTTTTTTTTTTTTGTCTTTTTGAGACGGGGTCCCGCTACACAGTTCAGGCTGGCTTTGAGCTTAATTTGGTAGCCCAGGCTGGTCTCACACTTGGATGGATTATCCTGCCTCAGCCTCCCAAGTGCTGGGATTACAGGCGTGTGCCACCACACCCAGATCTTTTTTTTTTTGCGGGACCAGGGTTCAAACTCACAACCTTGCACTTGCCAGGCAGGCTCTTGTGCCACAGAGCTATCTCCCCAGCCCCAACTTTTCTTAATTTCTTATACATTTCTTTTTTTCTTCAATCTTACACAGCTATATATGGTAATATGAACAACTGGTTGGAAGACAACACTGTATTACAACAAATACTATGAAATTCATATTACTTTGTTAAGTGAAATTCTGTATCACTTGTAATTTTTTGTCTTAATTCTAATTTCTACTCTCTTTTACAAATAAAAAAGTAATAATTTTTTTAAAATATATAATGATCTCTATATATCCCATCTATGACAGTGAGTAACCTGTATAGCTTTCACCTGCCTATGGTCTCCCTGTCAATCTGAGAAGACATACACTCTGGAGAAACCAGGATGCCCCCTTACATAAATATCAGATCCCAGTCCCAGAGGTTTACCTGACTTGACCTGGACACAGCATTTGGTTCTGGGAATGGGCCTGGTTTTGTTGTGTTTGGTTTTCAGATCATACTTTCTCCTAAGTAGATAGATAAGACAATGAACGTAAGCAAGAAGACAAGAGATGTTTGGTAGTGGGTGACATACACCCATCTGACTCCAAAAATTGATTAGGATAGCATGTTTAGATATTTTACAAATATCTGTGATTTACCTTGGTGAGCTGAATTCTGGTTGCCCAAATAAGCCCAGGCCCCGGTCCCCAGGCCCTGTGGAGATGTTACCACGCACGGTAAAAGGGCCTTTGCAGATGTGATTGAGTTAAGGCTCTTGAGAAGGAAAGACTCTCCTGAATTCTCTAGCAGGTCTGATGTAATCATGGGAGTTCTTGCAAGAGGGAGAAATGTGGCCACAGAGAGGAGGCGCTTTGATTACGAGAGGAGATAGGCAGGGTTCGGCCGCAAACGAAGAAACCTGGGCCCTCTGGAAGCAGGAAGAGACAGGGATGACCACAGAAATCAAGCCTGCGGACTCTCACCTCTGACTTTAACTTCAGAACTGCAAGAGAAGAGAAGAAAGAAACCAACACATCTACCGTGAACTAATAAATTACAGTGAGGAGAGAGCACGCTTACTCCCTTATTTAAGTTTATTGAAATATTAACTTGTGGGTACGTGTGGTGGAATAGCTAATTGTTGACTTGTAACACCAGATGAACTCAGTCAGCGTGGCTCTGGGTGTGGAAGGCCCACCTGAGGGTTGTTGCCAGCAGCATGAAAGGAGAGCTGCAGGGGAAGACGGGGTGCTGTTGATTCTCCTGGAGGAACTTGTCATGTTGGTTTTCCTGATATTAGCACCAGCTGTTCTCTCACTCAGGCCCTCACTGTGGCTGGGGATGCCTGCAGTTCCTTTCAGCAGAGCTCTTTACCTTGAGCATCGTTTCCTGGCTCCAGAGCAGTTCCCTCAGCCTGCTGGCACTGATCTTTCATCCACTGGTACAGCCCACTTGTTTCCGCCACTAACCTTTGGATTTTCCTGGGGCAGATGCCTGATTCAGACTTGCATGAAATGTTGTTGTGGCCCTAGGCCTCCAGCTGGACTCGTGGAGGGCGTGGTCACCGGCTCTAGCTCCTCTGTGGGCCATGCAGGACATTTCTGCGGGATCCAGGCCCTCAGCTGGATTCCTGGGGTCTCTCTGTGTGGATAGATCTCCTGTATTCTTCTGCACTTGACTCTTTGGGTGAATATTATGAAATCTTATCAATTATGTGTCTGTATTGTCTTTTCCTTTGTAAACCCTGAATATAACAGTAAGTTTTACTTTCATCTATGTAGAAGACAACTGAAAACTGTCACAGTAAGACATTGAAATATCTAAGAGGGGCCGGGGAGATAGCTCAGTAGAATATGGGCTTGTCTGGCAAGTGCAGGGTCCTGAGTTCAATCCCTGATACTAAAAAAAGAAAGAAAGAAAGAAAATGAAATATCTAAGAAGCTTTTATGAACTCTTCTAGTAAAAATGATATTTGCTAGCAAAAAATAAAAGACCTACATAAAGAATTCTTTTGACAATTTATTAAAATTTTCTATCATCTATCAAAGCTTCATGTTTAGAAATTGGGCCCAAGTTGGGTATGGTGGCACACATCTGTAGTCTCAGCACTCAGGGAAACTGAGGCAGGAGTATTGCAAGAGGAAGCCCAGCCTGAGCTTTTTAGCAAGACTTTCTCAAAGTAAAAAAATTTAAGGATGGAAGATGTAGTTCAGTACGAAAGCTCTGGGTTCAATCCCTAGCGCCGCCCCAAATAAACAATACAAAACAAGAAGCAGAAGAACATAGCATCATAGTGCCTCCCTATTCTTTGTCTATCTTATTTTGATCAGCTTTCTCCTGGAAACCTCTTCCTGGCATCATTTCCTTACCATTAAATCATCACCGCTCATTCATTACACAGGAAATTATTGAAATATGCACTGTACCTATGTAAACATATACCTAAACACACACATAGGAGTTTTGCAAGCACTGAAAAAGAAAGCTTTCAGACGACTAGCACAGAGGAGGCCGGCGCGCCCCCCCAGGAAGTCCTCATCTCGCGTCACTGCGCCACACCCGCGGCTGTTTTCAGCGAGTGCTTAGCGCGAGATGAGCAGCTTGGCCGGAGACAGGGTTCGCTCCAAGCTTATTCATATATAATACACATGAAAAAATGATTATGATGAACTTTTTAAATTTGTTGAGAGCACAAATCATGGCACCTCTGGAGCTCTTTTGTGGAAACGTAGGTCAGCGGACACTTGGGCTGGCTGTGGAGGGCTCCCAGGGCTCAGCCTCCTTCTTAGAGATGTCACTTACACAGAGCTGCATTCTGCCTCGGCCAATCAGCAGCTCCTTGCTCATCTGTGAGGACCAGATACAATTCTATCTTCCCCTCCAACACTTGGAGACAGGCAGCTCCCAGGACCTCCTTCCAGAATCTTCCTTATGTTCCCAAATTAGATTTCCTATTCTGCGCAGCACATTTCTCAGGCAAATCTGTCTGCGCTCATTTTCTCTGCTGCAGCTTTTCTAAGCTGATTTTCAAATGTATTGCTCAGAGCAAGCAGCCCTTTGCAGTGTCATCTGCCTCAGCAAGCTGCAGTGGCAGGAAGCGGATGCTCTATTTTTATCCATGTGGCAGGAGAGCTTTTTAGCTTCCTTGGAATGATTGAAAACACACCTGTGCATGTGTAAAATGTATAGAAAGAACTGAGCGCAAGATAGAGCCCCGTGATACTCTAAAAGAGAGGTCCTCAGGTGGCAGGGAGGCGTACAGGGGCTCTCAGGCCACTCAGCTGGGACCCCTCAGCTGCCCAAGAAAAAGCCAGCACTTCTTCCCCACACCCTTCAAAAGGCCACATGGTGATGTCCCTTAGGCCACTTCTGTGTATTTCAGGTGTGTAACAATCCATTATGAACATAGTTTGGCCACAGGTTTCATGGTTCCCAATTTCTAAACAGCCACTTACTGTTTTAAAGATGTGTGCTTCCCCAGTACAGCAAAAAAGAAAAAAAAAAAAAAGATGTGTGCTTGACTTTTTCTAGGATGGAGTCTGATCTCAGAGGATTTACCCTTCCCAAAATTTACACATAAGTAGGTATCCTGGCCTTCCTACCTCCCACTCTCCTCCAGCACTTATCCAAGCTTACTACAGCAGTTCTGAAAGCATTCCCCTACTTGTGCATCACCTTGGGACAAGAGCCATTTGGACTGAAGAATTTAGGATGTTTAGAAATTGGGAACCATGAAAGCCACGGCCAAACTATGTTCCTAATGGATTTGTTACACACGTAGTTCACACCTGGAACACACAGAAGTGGCCCAAGGGACATCGCCATCGGGCCTTTTGAAGGGTGTGGAGAAGACTCAAGAGAAACAACTGAAATGCGAAACGGCTTCCCTGCCGACTGTGAGCAGGGGTCAGGAGGGCAGAGGGACCCGGGAGGCCTTCAGAGAGAAGGGGCAGCGCCGCTGGCCTGGCTCCCTCCCATTTGCGGAAGCAGCAGCCTCCTTACTCTGCTGCGTGGAATGCTGCGGCCAGAGGCCCTCCCCGTAAGTGGCTGCAGATAAACTTAGGGTCCTGTCCTTTCACTATTAGAACAATGAGCTGTGTTAGATTAGTCATCCGCAATTATTCCTGTTCCTGCCTAACAAGAGATCTGTCTTCTTTCTTTTTACATTTTATTGTAAAGGAGAAAAAAAAATAGCAATAATGCAGTTTCAAAACAAGCTGGTATGAAAGTAACAATAATTAATACATTATCCTTATAGTTGTTACTGTTATCCTCATAGAAGTTATTCAGAGTGCAAGATATAGGTGTGAAATATTGTCCACAATATTAGCTCAAACCTGTCCTTTCAGTGGACTAAGATAAACTAGCTGTATAACTATCTTGCGTGTGTATATATTTATATATATCTATATCTGTATCTATATATATCTCTCTATATATCTTTTCATTTTCCCATCTTTTCTTTTCCTTTTTCCCCCACCCCATCTTTCCTTTTGAACAGTTTCTTCCCAACTCAGAGTATCCATTATACGTTTTGGATCTTGTTCAATTTCTCACACTAGTGAAACAATATGACATTTATACATGTGGGTCTGATTTGTTTTACTTATGAGTATGGTCTCCAGTTGCACCCACTAACCTATAAAAGTTCCAGATTTCTCCTTCCTTACAGCTCAGTGGTACTCCACGAGATTGAAAAATCACATCTTTTTAATCCATTTCACGGTTGATGGGCATTTGGGTTGTTTCCAAGACTTAGCTATTACAAATTGGGCTGCTATAAACATGGGTGCGGGTATGTCGTTGAGGTACGATGCTGTTTCCTTTCCTATTACCACTGAAATACAATGTGCCGCTAAGGCAACACCTAGGATTTGTCACAATTATGAGACACATTATTGAAATGTTAGACCTTTACTCTAGAGAAGAACGCAACCAGTATTACAGCCCATCTCTGGAACCTTTCTCCCTTTCTCCTGTGTATGGCTTTGTGTTGGGTAGTGGGACTTCACCCCGGTCCCCAGCACAGTCACACACAATCTGTCGCACAGATTGATGACTTCACACTGACCAGAAAAGTGGAATGTAGTACATCCGTTCTCTGGTCATGAGGAAAAAAAATATCTTCTTGCTCTGTCTGCTGTTGCATACATCTACAAGAGCTGGCCAAAAAATATGGCATGTGTTTAAAGAAAAAAATTCTTACAGCAAAGGATATAGTGTCATTAATCCTCCACAGAGAGTTTCCCTTAGAGACAAACACGGCTTGTCTCTCGTTATTCTTGCTACTTTCTTAAGCAGTTCCGGAAGTCCTCTCTCATGGGTGTCTCTATCCACCTTGTTTTTTGGACCTGCAACTGTGTGACTTCTGGCTCCTCCCACAGTCAAAATGACCATAAGATTTAAGTCCCTCCATGTGAAGAGAGGGCATACTGAAAGCCCAGCACTTCCCCGGGAAGGACTGAGCAGTTTCCTTCTAAGATTAGTAAGAGGACAAAGCATGGCCATGCTCAGCACATCTATTTAGCACTGTGCTGTGGGGAGGAGAGCCCAGGAAATCAGGTGAGGCAAACGAAACAGACAGTATCTGGCCTTGAGAAGAAATGAAACTGTATACTTACAGGTGATGTGATTTTTCTACAGAACATCTTAAGGAACCCATTAAAAATCTATTAGAATGAGAAAATTCAGTCAGGTTGGAGTATAAAATTTCAACATAAAATCAGTTACATTTCTTTGCATTAGCAGTGAATAATCCAAAATGGAGCTAAGAAAAGAGTTCTGCTTACATATTGTAAAAGTAGGTCAAAAAGAACAAATCACTTAAGAACAAACGGCACCAGAAAAAAGTGCAAGATTCGTGCTCTTAAAATTACAAAACATTGCCCAAATCACTGAAAAACATCTAAACAAGTGGAAGGATATTATGTGTTCACTGTTTGGAAGGGTTAGTGTTGTTAAGATGAAAATAAAGTTAACTTGATCTGTAGTGTTGATGGGGTCACTATCAAAATCTCAATGGATTTTCCCGCAAGAACTGACAAACTAATTTTAAAATCCATGTGGAAATCCAAAGGGCCTATGTACAATCCTGGAAAACAATAAAAGTGGAAATCTCCCCAATTTCAAAACTTACTGTCACAGTGTGATAGTGAAGGAGGTCGTGTGGCCCTGGTGTAAGCACTGGCAGAAGTACCACACGTGGCCCTGGTGTAAGCACTGGCAGAAGTACCACATGTGGCCCTGGTGTAAGCACTGGCAGAAGTACCACATGTGGCCCTGGTGTAAGCACTGGCAGAAGTACCACACGTGGCCCTGGTGTAAGCACTGGCAGAAGTACCACACGTGGCCCTGGTGTAAGCACTGGCAGAAGTACCACACTACCCGGAATAGAACGGAGAGTCAAAAAAATAAACTCTCATGTTGTCTTGGAATAGAATTGGGAGTCCAGAAATAAATTATCTTTTTATCTTGGAATAGAATTAAGAGTCCAGGAATAAATTCTCATATTCATGATTAAATGATTTTTTAATAAGAGTCTTAAAATAATTCAGTAAGGAAAGAACAAAAAATAGACATTCAAAAATAGACACCTGCATGAAAAAAGATGGAAGTGGGACTTATCACACTATACATAGAAATTAATTTAAAACAGATCTAAGTAAAACAGCTAAAATCTACAGACAGTTCAAGTGCCCATTATTTGATAAACAAATAAGCAAAATGCAGTGTATCTATGCAACTGAACATTATTCAGCAATAAAAAATAATATTGATATGTAACATGATGAACCTCAGAAACAACAAAGAAGTCAGATGGAAAGAACACATATTTTATGCTTGTATTTATAGAAAATATCCAAAAGAATAGAAAATAGATTAGTGTTTGTCAGAGGAATGAGGAACAACTGCTAGAGGTTTCTTTATAGTAGGCTACTGTTCAGGGGTGAAGGTGGATAATGTGAATGACTATGGTAGTCTGTTAAGGTATTTTTTACCACTATATATATATTTAATTTATTTGGTTGTTACAGGGTCTCACTATGCAGCTTAGATTCATAGTGATCCTCCTACTTTCAGCCTCCCCAGAGCTGGGGTTGCAGGTGTGCGTCACTGCCCGGATTCTGGCCACCTCAGCCCACTCTGAGGGTGGAGCTGGCGCGGGGATCAAACCACGGTCCCTGCGCTTGCCTAAGCTTGCCTAAGCAGGCTCTTCAGTCTGCTGAGCTATCTCGCCTGCCCAATTTTTGTATATTTTAAAGGGCAAATTGTACAACAGATAAAAAACCTCTTGAAATGTTACGCAAAGATAGTGAGTAGCTTTCATAACTTTATCATTTACTATCTCTAGAGCCTGATTAATATGAATATGCTTGTGATATGAACTTTTAAAGAAACCTAATGTTGATTTTCCCATTTAGAGACACTAAATTTCAACAGGTTTATTTTTAACAAATTCTTTTTTTTAATTTTAATAAATTCTGAAAC
>PVKN010012501.1:0-20710 GCA_004027915.1 Capromys pilorides
ACCAATGGTGAAACCATGACAGGACAGCTATAGCATCTAGGATAGCTAATGAGCCATGCATCGATACATGTGAGCATAAAAGTTAAAACTGTCAAACACAGTACATAAAAGGAGAGGTCATTGCTATTGGTTTAAAGAAGAATTTGTCTTCCTATTTGATATTAGCATAAATACACACATATTAAATTTGAAAGCATAATTTAATTTGCCAGTATCATCATATATTTATCAAATTTGATTGATGCATTTAATAAGTGGTTCTGAAAGTGCCGATAATTTCTGAGACATGTGGAGCATGACTATGTGATTAAAAAACAGTTGCTGTGGTAACAATAACAACAACAACAGAAATGATCCCTCTGTGATCTTGACTATTTTGGTGTATGGAAAAGAAAGTAGGTTTTTTTTTTGTAATTTCAACTCAAATCTCTATCTTCATAAAGAAAATACCATATTTCTCTCCAAATATGGCTTCCAATGTCAACTTAAACTACTTAAGGGGGCCGGGGAGATAGCTCCATGGCACAAGTGCCTGCCTTTCAAGTGCAAGATCATAAGTTTGAACCCCAGTCCCACACAAAAAAGAAAAGACTACTTAAATATTCAAAGCATGCTGAACTCTTAGAACTGTTACACTGACATATTTTTAAATACTATCATCTTTAGGGAAACAAACTATGAATGGTTCATTTATGAAGATTAAAAGAATGGCTATAAAATCTTTCTAAGGAGGACATCATAAAGTCCTAGTGGCAGCCATGTTCCAATACTCAACATGTATGCCTAATCTTTGAGAGAAGTATTTGATCTTGGGGAAAGAAAGAAGTTCCCTACTAAAACAAAAAAGAGGGCTGGGGATGTGGCTCAGTGGCTCTTTCCCTTGAATGCAGAACCCCTGAGTTTGATTCCCAGCACTACACACACACACACACACACACACACACACACACACACACACAAAACCCACAACCTAGCTGGATCCTCTATATTTGTGAAGGAAAAATTATTCTCTCTATATAGCTTTGAGTTTTGGCTTTTATGGGAACAGTTACATTGCAAAAGCAAGTCTCATCATTCAAAAATCCAGGCTATCCTGTAAAGCCTGGGTATACCTGTATCATTGTAGTATGTTATTTTAAATCTTTTTGGGAATGTATCAAGGACTAGTATAGACTGGGGCAAATGGTATTTCTAGTTGTAGTTTTTTGAGGCTGTCCATACTGATTTCCATAGTGGTTGTACTAGTTTACATTCTCAGTCTAGGTGCTGCTAACAGATGATTAGATAAAGAAAAAGTGATATAGATAGATAGATAGATAGATAGATAGATAGACAGATAGAGAGAGATAGAAAGAGATCTGTCATAGAGAAGCAAAAAAATCACATCATTTTCAGAAAATGAGTGGAATTGGAGATCATCAAGTCAAGAAAAATAAGCTAGTCTCAGAAAGTTAGATGTATGTTTCCTTTTATATGCACAATCAGAAAGGTGAAGGAGGGAGAGAAGGAAGAAGGAAGGGAGGGAGGGAGGAGAGACAAGAAACCAGAAGGCAGACTTTTAGAGAAAGATCAGGGAGAAGGGAGAGGAAAATATGAGGAGTTAAGGGAATGAAAATAATTAGAATATTTGATATATATGTACCAATATACCAAAAAAAAATCTTATTACTTAGCAGTACTAATATGCACCAAACAAACATTAGAAACAACAGTAACAACAACACAAATGACCTCCCCAAAGCCCTGTCCAGTCATTAAGATCTAACCCACACTTTCACAAGAACCCAGCAGAGTAATAGCTGCCTAGCCATGAGAGACACGTGGTGGTCTAACAGGTAAAGAAAAGGAACCTGTGTTTCTGAACTATTTCCATTTACAGGCACCTGATCCCTCTCCCTTACACAGCCTTCAGCACCTTCTCACAGTTGTACATTAGCTCTCATGTTACAGGAAATGGAATCAGGGCCCGAGGACTCACACCATTTCTCTGCCTAGTGATTTGGATCCAAGCTACAACTGTTGTGCTGCATCTTTCACCTCAAATCTTCCTGTGACTTCAGCGGGATGTTCTTTCTCTAGAATTTTCGATAGTCTATAGTTATGTGGTCACAAAGCATCCCATGGAAAGCCTCAGAGCATGTCACTGGAAGCAAAGGCTGGACTCCTAAATTTGCACAAGAGTGGTCACAGAAGAAAAAACAGGATTGTCTGGTTTGCCATCTGGAAAAGCCCATTGGATAAACAGGTAGGAGGGAGTCCTCTCAAGGGCAGAAAGCCACCAGGTTAGCCAACAAGACCATGGGTCAAAGAGGCATTCACTCACATACAACTGGCTTCCTATCACTTCTCACAAGCAAATCTATTTTTAAGCTCTCTAGTATTTGACAGACTTGTGCACACCAATAATTTACACTTAGAGAACAGTAAGACATATATCCATCCCTCTAGCATCCTTCCCTCTCTCACCCACGGGCTCTCCCGGATGAAGATGGTGAGTTATTGCCTTCTCTAGAATCAGCTGAAATCCATTTATGGCTCTGAATCCCTTTCTGAACAGGTACTGGGAGAGAGCAGTGACTGATGTACCCAAAAAAGGAAGGGTACTGTCATCAGGGAAAGATCCTCAGGCCATTTGTTGATTAAGAGACCCAAGGAATGATGGATCTTCATGGAGAGCCATGGCCAGCTCCAAAGGCTTTAGAATGTTCCTAGTTGGTTTTCTGGTGTCTGCTGTGAAAAACTCAATTTCTTTCTAAACATAGCAAGTTCACTGAAGTTCTTAAGAAAGTGTAGCAGTGGTTGAATGCTGGTTTATATTCCAAGCACCCTAGAGCACTCTGCGTGCATCACTTGATTTTAACTTCAACATAGTTGTATGCAGCTAGGGTCACAAATGCCTATTCTATCTGGAGATAGGGAAGCTGAGGCATAAGCGTGTGGTGCATTGTGCCTTGTAGCTACTAAATGGCAGATCCAGGCTCCAAGTCACTGAACCTCTAAGCACAGTGCTATATTATGAGACAAACATACATTCAGGGAAGAGAGTAGAGGCTGGAGAGACAGGAGGGAAAGATAATTCTAGTTTATTTTTCAACTGAACACAGCTAAGAAGCCACAGCATACACATCAATCCCTGTGGTGAAAGCATTGTGAATGTACCTGACCACAAATCACTTAGCAGTCCTTCCTTCTTTCTCACTGTTTTAGGGATAATGTCACTTCATAGGCTAGGTTTTGTCCCCACTGTTTTAGGGACAATATTTTTTTCCTAAAATGTTTAAGCCTCTGATGAGAGACCAACTACTGAAGCGCATGACTTTGAAGACTAAAATTTCCAAAAGAGCTACAAATGAAGAAAAGCAAAGTGTTAGTAACTGGATGTAGTGCTACATCCCTATAATCCCAGCACTCTGGGAGCCTGAGGCAGAAGGATTACAAATTCTTGGCCAGCTTTGGCAATATAGCAACTTAGTAGGAACCTGTCTCAAAATAAAAATTTAAAAGAGAGTTGGAGATGTAGCACAGTGTAAACATCCTGTGTTTAATTCCCAGTACTAGGGGGAAAAACATGCTAGTATATAAAGCAGACTGCAGGCTATTTGAGGGTGGAGTGACCATGTCGTGTGGATTTCCAAGTGGACAGCCCCTGGTTGGTGCACTAGGTGATTCATGCTGTCTGGTGCCTTCTCCACAGAGTCCCTAGAGCACAGTCCAGTACCTGCCACAAAGCAAGCACTCAGCAAGTATTTGTTGAATGGATGAATTCACTATTGAATGTTTGATGCATAAACCACAGAGTAGAGAAGAGAACCATACTATAAGTAGGACAAATTACGGGTTTTCACTTCCATTGCACACTGTAGCTATGCTACACATTTGTCTGTCTCCTTTGTTTTGATGGGGGAAAGCGCCACAAAAGTAAGTGACGTGGCTGCAAAAGCACTTCACAGCAAAGAGGAGAAACATAAAGTGGAGACGCAGTGAGAAGATGAAAATTTGTAGGAAAAGTCATTTCAAAGCTTCAATATAGACACCATCCCGGGATATCGTGGTTTTATTTTCACCAGTTGTTTCATTTTGAGAAGAAAAGCTGTTTCTTCTAGGTTCTATAGCCAGGCATCTACCAAAAAGAAAAATATTCCTTTGTGTTGCTTTGTGACTATCAGAGAGAAAACAAGGAAACGTGATGAATTTTGACAGAAAATGAAATAAGAAAAGCTCTTCCTTATTCTTTAGTAGCCTCTCTGAGGAAGGGCATTTATATTAAGGAGGGCATAAAATGGCAAATATAATGACACTGTAATTTCAGAGTGCAAAATGTTAAAAAAAACTTGATAACCATTGTAAAATAGTCTCATAATGAAATTTATATTGGAAATGCCATCATCTTCCATCTATATATTAAATATAAGAAATCAATTTTAAAGTATTTAGGAAATAATTCTGCATATATATTTATTTTACCTGCTAGCACTGCTGTGCTACTGCGTTTTACGTGGCTGGAAATATTTCATTATATAAACTAATTGCAGATTGTTAAGCTAAAAGCATCAAATTATTTTTATGCCTACTTGTTAAATGTTCGAACATGGTCACATTAAAACAAACAATTTCAGCTTTCAGTCATCTATTTTCAAATCTTAAGTTACCTCTTTTTTTTTCTAGGCTGAAAAAAGTGTCTTACTAAATAAACTGATGAAGCATCTCAGCAACTAACATAAACGTGCAATTTTAATGCCTGCTAATCACACAAATCAATAGGGGATTTTTGTACTTGTGCATGACCTTCTTCAAATTATCCCCCCATTTTGGCTGAATCAGAGTGAGTGTGGGCTATTTGATAAAAAACCCTAAGTGTGTGAAATAAGAGCCCTTGCTTCTTCTGCCAGGATCCTCTTGACAGAAAGATGATAGAAGCGTTACATCCCTGGGAGAGTAAATGCAAACTGACAAGAGATGAGCCTTTAGATGTTGAATATAATCTTGAATTGTGCTTGAAGTGTCTTATTATCTTGTCTTTTGATGTCTGAAGGGGTGGCTCATTGTTAGAAAAAGGAAAACCCTCACGCATCTTTGCCATCTTTAAAAATTGTTTGGCCTTTAACAACTGCCTTTCCAACTAATGTCCATTTCTCCTGACAATAAATATGGCAGGTCGTCGGCAAGTGACAAACAATTCACTTTACATGCCACACGCTTATGGGTTTTGAGAGCTCATGTGGAAGTGTATCTTAAAAAGCCCATAGAAATTAGCAGTATTACACATGCTAGGGGGACTGAGATTTCTGCGCGCACACTGATGCAAAGTTACTTGTTGTGGCTATGTTCTGCTGTTTCTCCTTTTGTATCCCACTGGCGCCAGATTCACAGTTTAAGTTCTTTTATTTATCATTGACTAAAAATAGCCATGCAGAATGAAAGAGCAACAGTCAATTCTGACAGGTTCCACGAAGGAAATGCACGAATACGGATTTCCAGGGCATGTTGCAATACTCAGAACGGTATATAAACAAAATCCTGTTTCTAAGTAGCAGCTCAAGATCCACAATAGGCTTCCAGACTTCTGCTTCTTCCCTAAAAAGCTTCAGCGCTTGTTAATTTCTCTTGTCACTTTAGGTACTTCTTACTGTTTGTATCTACCATTTGTGTTGTGGCTTTTGTCTTAACTTAAAAGTTTAATGATGCTCCCGATCAATAGGATTCCCTAGCAGCTAAATCAACAGTCATGGTAGATTTCTGTCACCAGCCTGATTTTGTGAAAGCTTTCAAGATCTTTTCTCAGACCTCCCTCACTCTAAGGATCCATAAGAATTCTCAAAAGGACCATAAACCGTTACAGGGTTCAGGTTACTGTATCATTATAAAAACCTATTGATACCCTATAGAGGACAAGACAAGTAGTTGCCATTCTCAGCCAGCGCACCTATCTCAGCTCCATCTGCCATCTCTAGTCTGACCAATCCCCACCACCACCTTTTAAGAAACAAGCAGCTGTAGGCATTAATCTCTTTAAAGCTTGCTACATAATTTCAGCATTTTTCCAATTGCCAATGGATTCCAACTGGCTCGTTAGGAAATCACTATGAATACAAAATATACTGGGAGAAGGAAAGACTAAAAACTAGAGCAAAGCAACAGACCAGTCTACCCAAAATTTTGCATAATTTCTTAGGTTATTTGCCAGACTAAAACCTGCCTACCTCATGGAAATCAGAATCAGAAGAGCCAATCAACACTTAAGAGTGCTCTGTATTTTCTCCCAAAAGTTTGTGAAAGTTTTCCGCACAAAGAGACAATTCTCTTCCATTCCTAGGTTACAATGCACTATATGGATTTAATTAGATAGATTTATTAATGTGTAAGTTTTCTTTCCTCTTGAGAAGTTTTGAGGCAGGGGAATCAAAAGTTTGAGGATAGTTAATAAACTAAGCAAAAGTAGTTATGAAGTACAGCCCAGTAGTAGAGCACTTCCCTATCATGTACAAGGCTCTGGGGTTCAATCCTTAATACCCTCAAAAAACAATAAATAAAAAAGTCCACCTTGTCAGTATTTCTCTTATGCTTCTCCTTTTGCAATTTGTATGCTTACTTTTTGACTCATTTGTGTTTTCTGATACGTTGGTAAATGAAAAATATATTGAAGAAAAATACCAGTTTTGATTTAAAGTGCAGTTCATTCTCTCCCACTTCCACATCTCTACATGTTTAAATACTAGAAAATATATTTTTCATTTGATTTTTTTATCCTTTTCAACCCTCAGTTGATTTTGGCAAAAAAATCACTCTGCAGTAATAATTTTTCATGTTTTTTAAACAGCTTCAAATGTTTGCATTCTTAAATCAAATTAATCCCTTAGCCTCTTCCTGTTCCGACCGCGATGGTTCCTGCCTGCAGTGGGCAACCCCAAAACGTTAATTTGTAAAAATAAATCTTGCCATGTTGGTATTAAAAGACAAATCACCACATGTGTGGCCATCAATAACCACAAAAGAGATTAACTGTAATTGCCTGCTTTAGTAGTACGTGGTTAAAATGTGATTTCTTTGTAGTGCAATACCCACCGTACCACTCTTTCTCTCTCTCTCTCTCTTACTCTCTCTCTCTCTCTCTCTCTCTCTCTCTCTCTATATATATATATATATATATATATATATATATATATATATATATATATATGGCTTATTTGGGCGTATGGAATTCTTTAAGAAATGTACAACTGTGCTTACAAATACCTTTTACTCTAAAAACCCCAATAGAGTAAATATTTATACTGTGAAGTATATATACCCCCTAAGCAAATTATTTAGAGTCTCAGTATTTAGATCTCAACAGACTTTTCTAGCTTGGCAATTTGTGTATGCTTAAAAATGTGTATATTCTCTATCAGTCAAACTATGCAGAAACTCCAAACTGCTTTACTGAATTCAAGTGTATGAATTCTGAGGAATTCTGCTGTCTCCTCTGCTTAGTGGGCAGCAGCATGGAAGAAGACGCTGGACTTAGATGCTAGCACAAGCATGCTTCAAGCAGTGCTCTAATGTAATTAGCTACCCTTTATTGATAAACTACAAATTTTGATGTTTATCTGAAAACTAGGTTTTTAAATATTCAACAGTATGGGAGAAATACATTTAAATGCTATAAAGATAGCATGAAGGAGGAGAAAACTTACTATTTTAATTAGCTTTTATTAATTTTGTGATAGAGAAAATGCATACTACAAATATGTAGTATTTGTAGGACAACTGGAAGCATCGTATGAATACAGGAGAACGTAAGGAGAAAAACATAGTCGATGCACACAAATATTTTATGTGGGTAGCATTATATTTATTCACTGTGTATTCGTAAAGCCTGAGAAAGAAAATATAGGGAAACAAAACTAAAACATAGAAGTACTAAGAAAATGAAATATAAATGGCCACTGTTATTTTACAACTGTGCTGATATCAGTCTTCAAATGCATTTTACTTGGGTTTTACAAACTTAATGCAGTTGAGTTTTTCTGCTCATGATCAGGTGCAATTAAAGTAAGACAACGTATTTGCAAAGCTTATCAATGCAGTAAAATGCCAATTATTTTATGAGAAAAAAGAACACTGAGAAAATTCCAAACAATATATGGTGGGATAAACATATTTCTCCATGTAGGATCATTGCTATATGTTTCATGAAAATTCCTCCATGTTAACTCTCAGGCTAAACAAACATGTTTTGTTTTTGTTGTTTTATAGGAAGAGTTTTAACCATCAGTATGAATGCAGATTTTGTTGCAGAATCTTATTTGACCTAATCTTCAGTGTCACAAACCTCATAAATGTCTAGTTTACGTGTTTTGACATTTGGTCTCTCCTATTGTAACACTTTCCATCTTTTTAAATAGTTGTGATGAGACAGTAAACTGTGTTATTCCTTCTAACTTCTGCATTCACACTCGGAAGGCTTTTAGCTCATTTCTCATAGGTCAGGGTCCTCCATATCATGACAGGGTAACAGATGTCAGCAAAGCATCCCACCCATGTTTGGTATTTTTATGACACTGGACCCTGAGAATCAGAATAATTGCAGGGTTTACATTTAGAAGATTAAAAATGAGAGCAACATGTTGAATGAACAGGTATCATCAAACACCTCTGTATTGTCCAAATGAATTTCTGAGGGAACTTTAAATCTAAATACTACTTGAAGGTATTTTTAAAGAAAAATCCTGCACTGATAGACTTAGAATTTCATTTAGAATCATGGCACGGGAGCGTATACTGTATGGGCAACTGTAAAAGATTGTGCAACATCTCAAAGCAAATTATGCTCACTTGCTTTTCAGCTAAAAGATATTTGAAATTTCAAAAAATAAATATGGAAAAAATAAAACTGGAATGTCAGTCTTAAAAGGCAAACTGTACAAAAACATCAGTGAAGTACAGAACCTAAGAAAGCAGCACTGAGAACACTCCAGAGCCAGAGCTGGATATTAAAGAGAAACCCGTGCTCTGAAGAATGGTAACAGTTACTATGAGCTTTCTATAGCTACCTCTGCCTTTGGATATTTTTAAAAAATTTATTAACCTGACAGTAGGAAACTTTATACAGATTGCCCCCTGACAGGGTGCCGGTGTGATATAAATACTTTGCTATCTTTTTCTTTAGCATAAAATATCAAGAACTATGTTAAGTGAAGCCAGGCACCTCTCTCTGCCAATGTGCCTTCTGTGATTGCCCCTGCATTCCCAAGGAAGGGCTGAATAATCAGGCGCAGTCTGGTAGCAGAATGGAGCCCTCTCCCCTTCCTTTTCACATCTACTTTCTTTTTAATGTGTGGATGTCTGATGTATTATTAATTTCCAAACATAAACCAGCAAGGTCGTCCATCAAAGAAAGTACCAGTTCCCTCACAAATTTTCTGTTTACCGTGTAATAACAAACAAGAACCACTTGAAACAGTCAACTTAAATCTCATTGCTGAAGTGGGAGAGATTGTATTTGGTCAACACTTGAAGAGAATAATGTTAACTCAATAATTAAACCAGGTGCTGAAGAAAGAAGGCAAATTACTTAAGGGCTGAGTCTTGAGAGCGTGAATCTAGAATGCACTTTTATGCATTAATTATGACATAAACTGAGCTGGGTGAACTACAAAAATACCATAACAACACTAGGAAAACTTTAAAACAGAAACACCCAAGAAATCCAAAATACTAAAATGGGGTGAAGCTGTGCAGATCAATCTAATTTCTAATCACTCGTCTTATTTCCAACTATCTTTTAGAAACATTTAACCACAACAAAATGTTAGAATCACAGCAATCCAAATACAAGGAAAAACCAAAAAACTATATTTCCATTTTAACCTGTGAATGCATTGCCATGCAGCATCTTTCCATGCTATCATATTGAGCTTTGCCCCCTTCAGCAAGGCCCTGCCTTGCACCTCTCCAGGTATGGAACCGTGAATGAAAGGAAGGCATCGAGGAAGTCCCCATAGAACCTGCAGTCACACATGTTGTCCTGTCCTCTACCCAAAGCACTTAGAAATTAGCACAGCACAGTGAACAAATATGGTGAGAAGTTTGAACACCAGCGCCTTTCTATCCAGATTTATTTTGATTTCAAAGCTTACATATTAATGCTACTTAAAGTGGATTTATTTATCAACCCAGCATTAGGATGGTTTTCTCAAGGGGGAAAAAACCCCACTAAACTAGCTGTGTCTAAATACACATAACCTCTCACTGTTTTGTTTTGTTTTTTAAAAAAATGTGCAGGAGATTTTCTTAAATGTAAACAAGTATCCAAATGCATTCCCCCCCCCCCCCACTCAAAGTAGTCAGAGAGCAAGAAGGGTTTGTTTGGCTATTAAACCATAATTGAATTTTGACAAATACTTTATCATGTATCCTACTTACCTATATAAATACAGGTTTCCAGTCATCTATTTTAGATAGAAGCTGTTACTTACATTATTTAGTTGGTGTTTAAATATTGTTTTGCTAGCAAAACACACTTTCCTCAGTGAAAGAAAGTATACATTTTCAATTGATATTAATATGGAAACATTAAAAATATGGTTTTAAATAAATATATTTCTCTAGAGAATTTTCCTCTTCTCCCAGCCAAATCTCTCTTGGGCTTCAATCCTATGCTGAATACCAGCTCCAGTGTTTTTTCTCAGAATGTCATAAACACTGCAGGTTCTGAAACCCTGAGAGAGACGTTTAAATAAAGTAATGAAGGCAATGATACCATAATGAAGACTCCCCCCGTTATGCACAGGGGAGAGATACTATCACCCCAAAGTGCCTCCCCAGAATACCCTGCGGTGACATCCACACTGACCTGCAGAGACCACTGTCTCAAGGGGTGACAGACAATTTAGTCCGTTGTCCCTTTGTCATTGAAAAAGACTCCACCACCATAAATTCTAATCAAGTCAAACTGGATGGCAATTTGGAAAAAAAAAGTCTTATAATGCATGTTTCTATGAGAAAGATCACTGAAAGAAAAAGAGGAACACAACAGATCATATATTGCTCAGCATGGAGGAATCGCTGACCTAACTTTCAACCTTTTTCTCATAGTTCATAGATAAATGATATTGAAACTATATACTCTCCGACATATTGCTACAAACAGTTTCTCTTAACCAAGGAAAATATGTGAGGGGAAATAAACCAGGGTTTTTTTTTTTATTTCAGGAACAATGTTTATATGTGGTGGAGTGTTTGCATCATGGTTTGAGGTTCTGAGCTGGGCACCCTAGTCACCTTCAGGAAGCCCAGCTGAGAAGAAAGCCACAGACGCTCTTAGTCACCCAAGTTAGTTGGAAATTGGAGGAAAGCCATCACGAGGTTAAACTGGAAATGATAAAAAAGATTCCTAGGAGAAATACTATCAATAAATCATCTTTCAAATCTCAAATATATTCAGGGGAACTATGTAGGGCACATTTATGAGGTCTCACCACTTTAGCTAGGGGTGCATAGGAAAACTTTAGTACAGATATTTTCCCAGTGGTGTATATTACTTTTATCTTTTCTGAACCATTTTCCTGGCCAAACAGTTGATGCTACCATTTGAATTTTAGCATCCAACTTGACTGACTGTGGAACACTGAATTCTTGATGGGTGTAGCTAAAAGTGAAGTGCCACATTGACACGAGGACTATAAATGTCACTAGAGAAACACAGCAACCCCTTCCCTTGAAGATTGGTTGCCAAAGGCCTGTTTTGAGGATGGCTTCCAATATGTAGAATCGCTTGTCACATACTCAGCGACTGGCCCTGTGAGGCATCACTCATTTGATCACGCAGGGAGAGCGCCACGAGACACAGTGCCAGGTTTACTGCTGACACACCCCCATGCACACACGCAAGCCTCACCCCCACAAACTGTTTCCTGTGGCTCAGAGCTTAGCATAATACAATCATGAGCTGAAAATGGAGATAGCTATTCCACAGGCTTTGCAAGAATAAATAATGCACCACTTAATGATATCATGGAGAACGACTTCACCACATGTTTCTCAATGAAATGTGAATTCATCTCTCCTAAGTGTACTTTAGCTTCCATGGCTGTTCAAGTTAAGCAAAACGTTACCTCTGATGTAATTACTTTATAAAGCACAAGGGCCCTTTTCTGAACTTTCTACTTAGGCTGGCATATGGCTTCTTGTTTCTCCTTCTGGTATTCTCAGCAGCTCAGAGCACGGAAGCATTCTGCACAGTATGTTTCCCTTTGGATGCTGTTAAGTGCAGAGGTGCAATTTAAGGAGAGGCATAAAAAACCCAGTGGTTCCTGGAATTTCCTTTGTTTATCCATAGAGGGCATCAGTATTAGCCTTCCTCCTGCAGTTTTGGGCTGAAGGTGCCATACTGTGAGAGAAAGAGGCTTGTCCTCTGGGCTGCTAATTTGAGCGAGACACAGATGGGAGAATGGGCTGCAAAGCAACCTATTCATACTGAGATTTAAGGTACAATAGGAAGACCAAGCTCTTCCCGTGTCCTGTTGTTGGGTAATGTCTCCCCATGACACTAAATATATCAAAATGTACACAATTTCCTTTAATCTGCCCCTTGTATCAGGGAAGCATCATTTTCAATAACACAGTGCATAATCTAACGATGGTTTGAGATAGAGAGTGTATTAGAAAAATTATTATCAAGAGGAAAATGTAGATGTCCTCAACTGTTTGGGAGGGATATAATTTTTCATTATCAAGTAGAAAATGCAACCAGAATTATACCTAAAAATAAATAATAAAGACCTGAACAAAAGCATATCAAGTAAAGTATGGCCCCTTAAAGTGTGTCACCAAAGTTGTTAAAAATTCTGTGAGAGAACTAATCTAGAAAGTTTTAGACACTTATGTAAACTGGGATTCCCATGACAAAGTCTTATGAATATTTAAAAGTAAGAATATAATAGACCTAACTGCTAGGAAAACCTTAAATACCATTAGGGTCCTCTCCTCCCCAGTCACTGGTTACCACCTCTGTCTCTTGTTGTCTGTAATTTTTTTCAAAGTTTTCAAACCTGTGAATAGCAGTATTTTTTTCTTTAGCTAAATGAAAATGAGGAAAGAGTCACACTATGTTTGAAAAGTCATCTAGAAACTAAAGACAATCAAGTGAACACAAAAGGAATCTAAAGTATAGGATACAGTGAAGAAAGTCAACATGAATGTGTGTCTCATAGTCCACTATGACTTTTAAATTACATTATGATTTCTTAGTACATGGCATCTCATAAAGACACCTCTTAAGAGATATTTCAGCAAACTTTTAATTCAAATCTCTCCGAAACTGCTAGATTTTTGCAAGTTTGTTTCACTAATCATGCAAATTAGTAAGAAGTAGAATAATAGATGTATAACAATTTTCAATATTGAGTAACCTAAATAAATATTAAGCAGCCAAATTAATCATCTCTGTTGGTTAACTTGAAAGAAAACAAGTTGGAGCTACAAACCTCAGTCTATAAAATATGTATGCTTTTTAAAAAATGCATATAAAGTTTAGGAACAAATAATTCAGTGACTGTAAGCCATGTTGAACACTCAATTGATTACTTTTTAAAAGTGAAAGTGCTTACATGATAGCCTCTACATTGGGGGGGCCTTGAGTGTGGCCTTTGCCTTCCTGAAATTAACAATTTTATCTGACTTCTCTCCCTAGTCTCCTAAAATTAAATTTGGGACCTAACTCTTCCTATGTCAACAAACACTTAAGACAACAACAAAATACTTCAGAGTGAAGATGCTAAAACCTTAATGCCTAGGTTTGGAAATGCTATATCAGAATTGATATCCTTTCGAAGAAAAGATAATCTTGAAGGATTTTTAGAAACTAGCACATACTATATTCTTAAGTAAAAATCATTATTTGACCCATAGAAATTTACAAAGCAAAGTTTCTCTGTGACATCTCTCTGATGTTTGACTTAGGAAGAATTTAAAATTAGCAAGAACCTCTTCTACTGAAAGTGGCGGATTCACCCAACTGTCCAGGCAGTTTTCTTTCCATAAGCTAAAAAATAAAAGTCTTTCTCTTAAGCTAAATAAATGACTTTCTTAACAAGGTAGTCTCCACAATTAAGCTGGCTTGTCTTTGAAATTCAGGCATCTATCTGTTAACATCAGGACAAGCAATTCTCACTCTGCATGATATATTGCATCACAATAGTATATTCACTGACATGGGAAAATAATTAAAATAATTAAAATAATAATTTTAAAACAAGTGTTTCAGGGACAATTGTTCTGAAAACCTAATGTCACTTGGAACCATAAAGTGCTTCTCTAGCAGAGTCATCTATCAACATCTATCACTCAGGCACCCGCCTCGACAAACTGCTCGCCTTTTTGATTAGAGATCACAGTTGCTTGAGTTGGTTTACAGAGTGTCATCGGTTTGAATGACAGATGTCCTGGCTGGAGTGGCAGTCTGCTTGTTCTTGTTTTGTTTATGAAACAAAGATTCCTGAAAGGTCCCGGGCTGCCTCTTCTACGTTCAGGAGGAGGCTATCAACATAATGTTAAAGATGAGAGGGGTGGAGGAGGGATGCGAAGCCCTGTCTTCTTTCCTCAGCATGCTTTTAAAAGAAGCATTTTTCCTGATTGTGTTATTTCTTTGAGCAATTCCTGCAGCCACCTTTATTTACCCGGCAAAGCACGACTTGTATTGATATTTGTCAATCCTCCTCTCTAGTCTTTTGACTAAAGATAATAACTCTTTACTCTCCTTCCCCTTAACAAAAGGCTGCAAAGCAGCCCGAAACCGAGTCGATATTTATTCAATAAATGTTAACCAATTCTCACAATGCAACTGATTTCCTGATTATTATTACCATTTTCTTTTCTTGTTTTATTTATTTTTTTCCAAATAATTTCCAGCCTGGGGAACACCAGCAATGTTTGACAAATCAAAATGGGCAGCGAATAAGTTCCTTGTTGGTAAAAGTTTGGAGGACAACCTCCCAGCCAGCTGGGATCGGCTTTGGTGGCTCAGCACCTCCAAGATGCGAAACTCCTCTTTAGTACTTACAAGAAAATTGAATGAACAACCGGGGAGAGGGGGAGGGGGTGAGGGGTTGGATTGCTCTTCCGGACAACATGGTAGGACTGAAATGAAATACCTAGACAGACTTACCGAAGAGCTTGCTGGGAGTGTCCTCGTTGTCATTTGATTCCACAGGCGCAAGCAGGGACTCATTCAGCTCGCTGTCTGAAGTAGCAGCCTTGTCTTCACCTCTCAACTCCGCATTCATTTCACTCTGCGCTGACAGCAAGGGCTTACTGACTTGTCCAGCTATCATTGGATCCTGGGATGGGAGGAAAGAGAAGGGGAGGAAAAAAAGTAGCTGCTTTAGAGTGCGTGTCCTCTCCCTCTCCTCTCTCTTCTCTCTCTCTTCCTCACACACACACACATACACACACACACACACACTCTCCCTCTCTCCTCTCTCTCTTATCTCTGGCTGCTCCCGCTGTTATTGCTGGCTGCAGTCAACTGAAGAGCTATTACAGATCCGATGAGTTCTCCATTACTCCCCACCCTATTAAAGCTCAACTAGCATGTGAGAGATTCAGGAGGCTTCAGAGGGCGAAGAAAAGGAAAAGAAAAAGAAAAGAAAAGAAAAAAAAAAAAACTTCTTTCAAAGCAGCCTAACCAACACAGCTTTAATTGCGGGATGTGCTTTTGTGGGAATGTTTTTACACCTTGTTCTGTCTCTAATGCAGTAAGAAAAAAAAAGTGCTGGGTTTGTACTTCAGCAACATACCTTTTTAGAAGGAGCACCCTATGGAGGAACCACAGGCTATTTTAAGAAGCCTTCTCTCTGGGGGAGAAGCAATTAAACTCTATCCCAAGAGCAGAGAAAAGAGATAGGGAGAAAAGAGACCTCAAAACGCTTTCAATGGAATAAAAGATATTTGTTATGTAAATTCTACAAGCACCCTTAGAAGTTGACTTCCCGTGTTCCAATTTGAGAACAGAAACTGACCCCAAATCAAATGAACATTTTAATGCAAACAACACGCAACAAAACATAACAAATATATGATTTTCGAATTTTTTAAAGAATTGGGAAAATACTTACAAACTGCGTTCAATAATTCAGATACCTAGTGCATCATATGCCCAGAGCATTAAAGAAAAATAAAATGAAAATCACCTCCAAAAAAAAAAAATAACTTCTTGCCCAATAATCTAGATCTGCTTTATCTTCAGTTTATTTAAAAGGGCATATTAGGATCAGAAATATTTTCCAAGTGTAGCCTTTTTCCATTTGCAAACTAAGATGCATAATGTTGCTTTGGCATAAATAACAGAAGTACAGCAAAAGCAAGAAATGCCCTTTTTTTTCGTGATCTGAGAACTATTTATTGCCAAGTTCATGCCTAAATGGTTCCTGAGCAGGAAACAGGTGACCAGCCTGGAGCAGGTGGGGTGCGCTCTCCTGCGTCCTGTCATTACATTGGTTGCCGTAAGCCTGTGGTTGCTTTTTTTTTTTTTTAATGTATTCATGCCTGAAAAGTGAATTTGATATGACACATGATAATCTATGAAAATGTTAATCAATACAAATAGTTTAAGCTGTCATCAAATGCACTTCTTTAGTCAATACTCATACCACTGAAAACAATGTCACTGTCACCAGGGCTTAATTTGCACCACACTTAAATATTGGACTCTGCGCATCAATGCACTTCTTCTTCAAATACTGTAGGTAAACACATTTTCTCCCTATTTAAGGCTGAAGCACTCAGCATGCATTTAGCTGAGCCAAATCCTCCCTTTTGAATACCTTGATAGGTCCACTGGAGGGCAAAATTAATACTTAATTGAATCTCACAGTCATCAAAATAATCAATACTTTTTTATTATTTATTCTTTACAGTCTGTTGACTGTTTCAAACCTCTGAGGGAATGGTGGAAAGGATTCATGGCTTTGAAACACTGTCATTTAACAAGGTAATTTTCAGAGGGGCATTAGGGGTTGTGAAACATATAATAAAACAAAAATGGTGGCTTATAATAGGAAGAAAGAAAAGAATTATATTTCTGCCATCTAACAAAACAGGATAAATAAAAAAGCAAGTGCAGAGAGAGAGAGAGAGAGAGAGAGAGAGAGAGAGAGAGAGAGCAAGGAAGGAGGGGGACGAGGGAGAAAGATGGGCTTTTGAAGGGTTTTATCATATCAAGAGCAGAGTCTAGCTTTCATAATGCTGACATTTCTCATCCTGACAATCCTAAACAAGTGGAAAGGATGAGATCGCAGATATCATCTTTCATCACATTCCCCAGCTTAAGAACCGACATGACAGCTTCTCTCCCCTTTACACTGTTAATTACTAAATAAAATACTACTCTCTGTCAGCATCAGATTATTGCAGATAGCAACCACAAACATTTTTCCATTGTTTTCCCTCTTGGAAACGATGATACCTACCTTGAACTCTTTAGAAAATAGATTAGGCTTGTCTCACTATATTGTAAATATTTGAAATAGAATCAATGTCATCAATGTGGTTGATTCACAGTATTGTCAGCCTAAATTTGCTGGTGACAGATTAGCATCTCATTCACTGGGTATGGTTGCTGGGAACTTGGGGGGACAAGGGGAGGTAGGCAGAGGGAAAAGGAAACACATGGTGTTCCCAGATTTCTTTCTTATATATTTAAGGGAGATGGCATGTTTGAATTCTTCTGGTTCAGTGAGTGGGCAAGGTACGGCAGAGAAAGGAAATACACTGCTTTATCTCAAGGCATGTGTAAGGTTGCCTGTCATGTGATGCAAAAAGGCCAGGTTTAAATTCTGGATCACTTTTTATAAAAGGCTGAATGCTCAGTCTGTCTCATGTAAAGGAGGATATGTTACTTGTTCCTTTGCAGCTTGCATTCGCTGTGCTTGCTCCGCTCATCTGAGCATTTTTAAAGGTAATATTAATGGTGAACTTCTGGGGAGAAAGCCTTTCTTAAGATACTCCAAATGTGACTCTACGTGCAAACTTAAAAAGGAATGTTTATTTGCAAAGGGTCAACACCGAATGCCGAATCACATCAACGCACTAAAAGGCAGCTGCGAAGTTCGAGTGCACTTAAATCTTTAAGATGCTCTGTCTGGCTGATGTGTGCAGAGCATGTACTGGCAGATGGTATATATTCACCGACCATTAGCTCTTTGTCCTTAAATTACTTTTATGTACCTCATACATGGCTAGATTTCCAACTAGTGTCTCTCAGAAACTTAAGCTCAGAAAATTCAGCCTTTGTTATTCAAATGTGTTCATTTGAGTTTTCATTTTACATATCGCCTTTACATTTTTCATTTTTCATGATGCAGTTGTGATACACACACACTCACACACACACACACACATATATATACACATATATATATACATATATATATATATATATATATATATATATATATATTCATGACATAGTTAAACAGCAAGCCCCCACCAAGCAGACAGCTTTGAATCACAGCTGCAGGCACTGGGTGTATGTGGGGGGGGGGGGTCCACTGGCAAATGTATCACAAGCAGTCACACCAGCTACAGTCTTAGAGTGATCGGGGAGCGTCTCTTTCAAGTTACACTCGGCTTGGAAGTTCTTCTCTCTTGCAAAGAGGTGTAGAAATCTGTGAGATCTTTTTTTGCTGGAGTGAAAAAAGGATTTGCCAAGCTGCGCCTTCACAAGGGCTTGCGGAAATGTGAGCGCTACAACTTAAATGTGTACAAGGTTCTCTGCAGCTGCAAGCGGGAACAGAAATAGCGAGTGCGGGTGAAATATAAACGAGTTGGTGCAGGTGTCTGACTTTAAAAATCCACAATTATTATTACTACAGCAGAAACTATAGGTTTCTCTTTAATTTCTTTATGACCTTGGTAGAAGAAAGTGACTGTTCAAATTTGGGACAGTGTTGGAGGTACAAGAGCAGAACATGTCATACACGGGCACAGTACCCTTGCAGAAGACATCGGACCTAAGAACTCTGGACAGTGAAAAAGAGAAGCCAAAGAAGAAGTTTCCATTAGCAAAACCCCAACAAAGCATATTTCACCATGTGTTGTAACAAACAAAAGAACTGCAGCCAACATGAGAACTACCTGGTCCAAAGGCACACAGCTGAGAGGTACAACTGTATTTCCAGCCCTGGACTTAGCTCCCAAAAGCCATGTTGTTAATGGTAGGCAGTGAGGGAGAAACACAAGACTCATGGGCTGAGCAAGTTATACGCACTCCTGAATTATGGAATTTGAGTCACTTGAGTTATGGCCCAGGAAGCTGGGGTGGGGGGGTGATGGTGACGGTGTTTAGCTTGGATCACTATAAGCCGGAACAAGGCATACATGCTATCTTTGTCCCACAGAAAAGAAGGGAGAAACACTTACACAGCTGACTCTGTTAGGGTATAATCTGGGAGACTACACAATGACACAGGAGATAGGGCATTGGAAAGTATCCCACACCAGGCCTTACATTTAGCTTTATTTAGCTGTACTTTCCTTGCAAATAAAAGTAGGAAGTCACTTAACTGCCCAATATTGGTTTTCTCCTCAGGAAAGTGATAAGATTGGCTCAAAATAGTGTTCTCCAAAGTACAAGCCATCAAGTCCCTGTCCCTGAAGATATTCTACCGTAAAAGAGCTGCACAGTTGTATTTCCAGCAAGGAAATATGCTGGGAGTAAGGGGGCAGGGACCCAACTTGGCTTAATGTAACAGTTCCCAAATTACCTGAACAATGGGACACCTTTTCCTTATAACATCTACCACAGTATTATCTAACAAATCTAGAATGCCAGCTAAGGCTGTATGTAAATTACAGCATAAATTTTTAATGATTCTACACTGGCAAGCTAGAAAACTTCTACAAGTGCGTATCTGTCCAGGACTTCTCATATTCCAATAACTCTACCTAATTAATATTCCTTAAAAGTTCATTTATGTGCAGCCCATATACATCTACATATGGTCCAGTATCTATTAACTGCATACATACTCACTGTGCACTAATACCTGATTTCCTCTAATAAAACGTCTAATTACTGTATTACACTAACGCTCTGGTTCAGTGTACTACATGAAAGTTCTAAAATCTTTATTTGACAAGCACAGCCAGGACACTGTAATAAGTTGGAGAATTTGAGTTGAGCTTTTACAAGGCTACTATAAATAACATCAAATAAACAGAGATAATTCAGCTCAGATTCGTCAATAATTTAACCAACAGAGTTTTTGTAAGCATAATCACTCTCATTTTATAGTCAGAGAAACTAAAGATAGCAAGATCATTAACTCAGCAAAGTATCCGTGTCCAGGGGCAGCCACGCAATAGAACATCCTTACCCTCAAGCTGAGCTTGAACGAGGTCCAGCATACTTGTGTGCACACTGCAAACCAGCTAAGAAATTGGCAATTCATTTGGCTTGGGAGGAAATATAAAGATACGAAGTCTTCAAAACTCCAAAACAATTCATTTGGTTGTAAAGCACAGCATATGATAAAGTTATACCAAACAGATATTTTTAGGACTCAACAGATAAATATACTCTATAAAAAAAATCCACTAGAGTTTTTTTTTCTCTTAAAATATCACATTTCAATACAGGAAAAAGTATAAAAACAAGTTACCTACAGACAATGTCAGATGCAAAAACATGCTCTTTATTGACTAAATTTTTTTTCCGTTGAAAATAGGTTAA
>PVKN010012502.1:0-13890 GCA_004027915.1 Capromys pilorides
TTTTAATAAGATGAGATCCCAGTTGTTGATTCTTTTAAATATTTCACATGCCGTTTGGATTTTGTTCATCAAGTCTCTGTCTACCTCCATATCTTCAAATTTTCTACATATTTTCTTTTCCAGTAGATTTAGTGTTTCCGTTTTATGCATTTTGACTTTAGTGTAGTGCATGGTCATAGACATGGGTCTAGTTTTAATTTTTGACATGTAGAAAGCCAGTTTTTCTTACACCATTTAGTAAAGACACTATCTTCCAGAGAACATATTTAACTCACTGGTTGAAGAATAGGTGGTTTAGTGTTTTTGTAATTGTGTCTACATCTCCTATTCTGTCCTACTGATCCTCAGGTCTGTTTTGTTTTGTTTTTTATTTTGCCAGTACTATGCTGATTTTTCATAATAGCTTTGTAGTATAATTTCAAGTCATGGATTCTGATACCTCTTACCTTGCCTTTGTTGCCCAGAATTGCCTTTGATATTATAGATCTTTTTTGGTTCCATATGCATTTTAAGAATATTTTTCTCTAGGTCTGTGAGGTATGCTCATAATGTTTGCATGGTTTTCTTTACCAAGAAAAATGTTAGTGTTTGGGAAAAACCTTGAAAAATCTATTTCAGAAGGGTGGACAGTTGCAGACTGCTATATGTTAACTAAGAACCATATTTTCATCTCCTGCAGCTCATAGGCTATTATTCAGACAGCTTTGCCTTTAGATGTGGTCACATGACTGAGCTCAAGCCAGTAGGTTGTGCTTAGAAGTGTCTACACCTGAGGCATTCACACCTGATCTTTAACAACTTTCTTCTTTCTTTCTCCATTATTCTCAACCTACCTTCCTTTGGTTGGCTGAATAAAGAGACCTTAGGACTTAGAGAAGATAGAGACATAAAATGGAAGAATCCAAAGTCCCTACCTGATGGAGCACAGTGAGTTTAAAAATGTTAACCCAAAATGCATTTATAAGAGACAGAAAAATAAACGTTACTTCATTAAGTAATGAAGATGTCAGTGGTCTTCTCTTACAGGAAGCTAGTACACAAACCCAGGAGTTCATGGTGAATGAACTAGAATAATTTAAAAGCTAAGCACTGTGCAATTAACTACGCACAGTTAACTCTGTGGTTGATGGATAGTCTCACCTGGACTCTCAGGTGGCTGCATTTGGGCAGTACAGTGGCACCTTCATTCACAAATTCCATTTGTTCTACTTTTGGACAAGATGGCCACATTCCTGTTTAAGTGAGAAAGATGGCCACAGTCACCCTTGTCACCCCATGCAGAGTTTGGAAGCAAAAACAAAGTTTTGCCAAATGCTTCTGCTGGTGAATCAAATTGTTTGCAAACAACAGCATTTGTGAACCAAGGTACTACTAGAGTTTGGTTGCTGGATTCAGCTATGATGGTTGAGTTCACTGGGTATCTCTAGGACTCCAATTCATCTTTCAAACTCAAGGAATTATCTTGCGGCTTTAGAGTTTTCAGAGCACTGTGGTCTCTGAATTCCAAGAAGATGAGAGGAAGCTGGAGAGATTCTTGAGCTCCTACTTGAAAGTAGTGGGATATTATTTTTCTTCCATTCTATTGCCCAAAATAAAAATGAGAGTTGGACAAAAATCAAGGTAGAGGAATACCTCTTTGATAAGAGATGCTTCACATAATTTTAAATATTTTTTTATATTTCCCAACCCGCTAAAAATGCTTGAAGTATACTAAGTGCTCAGCAAATAGTCTTTAGTACAGGCAAGAATTGAACGCATGGGCTGGGATCCTGAAAAACAAGGATAAAGCATCTTCACCGCTGCTATGGGGAATGGGAAAGAGAATCACTCATGGGTAAGTAAGGGCACTGTTGAACAGCATTGATTGTCCAGCTGAGCTTGAAAATCACAAATTTGTTTTACAGCCAATTTTCTGCAATTGCATTTGGTAGCCTGGGAGCAAGCCTGAGGAAACAGATGGTTGGGTTGATCTGGGTTAGGAATTTGGACTGTACAAACTAGCGGTGGTAGGAGGTCAGAGCTGCCCAACTTGGTTCTGTGCCTCACCGGGTTTCTGCTTACTCTAGAGCTGGCCAGTAGCCCTCACGGAATATGCTGCAACCCAAAAGGCTTCTCTTCATCTGGTCCACCGTCTGATATGAAATCTTCACACTGGATTGCAATTCAATTGAGGATATAATTTACCTAATTCAGGTGTAAAGTAAAGCACATGTGGGCTTGTGCGCGCGCGCGCGCACATACACACACCCACACCCACACACACACACACACACACACACACACCTCCATTTCTTGGAAGGCATCACAAGGGCTCAAATCTTGGATTCTGTTTCATTTGCAGTTCTTTTATGTAGTACTAGAGCCTTGCAGTGTGTTAAGCTGGGTCATCAATCTGATTGGCCCAGGAGCTTTCCAAGAGATTAGTAAAGCACGCTTGTGGATGTGTGTTTGGGGCTGCCAGGTAGGCGTGAGCTTGAAGTTTCCTTTTGAGGTCTAGCTCCTTCCTCCCTGGAACTTTTCCCGTGCTTAGCTTCCAGGCCACTGAGAACTGGATATTGTTGTAGCATCACACTCTGCCATGATGTGCCTACCTTGGAACCAGCCAACCAGGGACTAACCTCCTTAAGCCACAGTAACATATTGTCCTCTACATTGTGGGTCTCAGTTGTGTGTGCCAGTGAGGCGAGTGCTGAGAAACAAAAGCCTCCTAATATGCACCCACATTTCTTTTCTGTCACTGCAGGCTTCAAGGCAAAGTGTTTTATTTATATTTTTTTCTCCTAATTTTCCCTAAGGAAATTGTTTTCTTTCTCCTGGCTAATTAGACCTTCTTCTAACATTCTGCATAACAAAAGAACAAATACAGAATCTGAGGAGTCAGGCTTGTCCTCCAAGAGTGAGATGAGATGGACAGCGAATGTGAGGGGACTTTGAGCTGACCGACTCTCATTGGGCAGCTCTCCTTGGGCAGCTAAGGGAGCGCTAAAGTGTTGACTACTTCTATCCTAGCACCATCTCCACTTTTACCTGTCAGACTTTTACCTTCCCTCATTGCTCCCGCTATTTTTGGCCCAATTCTGCCCTTTGGCACCTTTGACATGGCTTCCTGCTGCTTTCTGTTTTGCTACAGTTCTTAGCCTTCATCACAGTCCTACACATTTGCAGCCCTGTGCAGGAGAAGCAGCCAGGAGGCAAGTAAACTGAAGAATGAGATCTGGAGCGTGCATCTAAAACAGTGGCTGTCAAGGACTTGAGGGCTTCAATGACTTTTTGTTGGCTGGTGAAATTGGTTGGTGGGTGACGGCAGGAAGTGAAAACAAAACCAAGGGCAGTGACCCTCCAAAAACGTGGGGATGTGGATTTGATGCAGTTCAGTGATGCACGAAGTGAGCAGGAGCAGTTTCAGCAGATGTAGCTCAAGCAGTTGAGGGTTCTTCTATTCAGTTCAGATGGAAGTCATGAACTGGCAAAGCACAGCTATGTTAGTGGTCCTGGTGCCACCAGTTGACTTCAGTTACTGCTGGGTGCCACTGTCTCTTCCAATTGTGGTCTCTGTCACACATCTTCATCAGTAGCTGGTCTTTGGAACTCTTCAGAGCAAATAGCCCCTAGAGTTAATAAAGATCTTTTTGATAATGTCTGCTTTGTCTACACTACTCAGAATAAAAATTCTGAGAAGAATTACAGATCTTTTGAGACCACACACCTGAGAAATACATCTTGTGTGGATGAGCAGGTGTCTAGGACAACTTGAGCAAGGCTTTAATGGAACAGGCTTGTGTTATCACAGTTGGATCAGGATACCAGGAAAAGCCTTACTAGACTAAGCTTAAAATATGAGGAGAGCGCTGCTGAAATAACACCTGTAGGCCTGTGATTGGCCCAAATTTGACCCTGATGATAGCTTTAAATTCAGGTTTTTTCTTGGTTCAAATTTGGGTCTTCTGATTGGTCCAAACTTGCTCGACCTCAAGCCTTCAGATTGAGTCTTCCCACTGTCAGAACTCAATTCTATTATTCCCTTCAAATTGTAGCACTGAAGGAATCTCCTAACCATGTGGGGAATGTGGCCAGGATGCTACTGCAGCCAGTTATGTGATAGGTAACTATGTATTCTCCAGAAACTGAGGAACCTTCAAAAAGATTAGCTCTGTTAACCAAAGCTCACTGAAATAAGTGAAAGTTGGAGATGTTCATAGAGGACCGGAACCCCTCCTCGATCTCTGCCACTGTATGATGGTTTTCCTGGTGCTTCTTCAAAGCAGCTACAGTGGCCTCTGAAGTGGGGGGAATGTGGGAGGAGCATTGGGGGCTGAGTGTCAAGCTGCACTTCTTGTCAGAGCCACCAAGAGAGCAGTGCAGGATAACCCTAGGGCTCGTGGGAGGACACTGAGGCACTGGCCACTCTCTCCTCAAGGGACCACTGGTGAACAAAAGGAAATGAGGAGAAGTGTTGGTCAAAACTCTCCAGCTTTCACAGGATCAAAGCAGGGGAGAGTCAGGTGCTTTCCATTTGTCTAAGAGGAGGGTCTAAAAGGAGCAACCACGTGACCAGTCATGGGCACTCAGACAGCTGTGGGGAAGTGGAGACTGTGCTCTCTGACTCTTCAATATGAAAAGCTATGCACAGAGGCAGGCATAGTGCTTCCCCTGCCCCATGGGACAATTAGGGAGAAGAGGTAGAATCCACAGAAAAGTTGAAATGGGAGAGCATTCTGGATAAACATCCAATTTCTCTTGAGTGCTACCTTTCCACTGCTGAACACCAACAGCTGCACACCCCAGGCTGTGTGCTCTCCTGGAGCACACCACGGAAACCCCAGCTGGTGCCTTCAGGCTTCAGGCTATAGGATCAAAGCAAAAGCATGCATTCTCCTCTCCTTAGAAGTTACCTTCCAAGCCAACTGGAGATTCCAAAGTGGGTCTTCTAGCAAACTTCCTTAATTATTGTGTTGATTAGTTCTTGACTAGAAACAGAACTAGGACTGAACTAGAAGTTGGACATAAGAATAAGTAAAATAAGATTGCTACTGTTAAGGAGCTCATGGTCTTTTCTCTAGGAAAAGCAAACAGAGAATTAAAAACAAATTATAAGTCATAGATTGAAATAAGCACAGATAGGGCATAGAAGAGCCAGAGTGGGGGAGTCGGAAGACTACAATGGAGAGGTCTGAGGTGTCTTTACATACATACTTATCTATTTATTTATTTATGTTTTAGGGAAGGATCTACAGGGTGATCAGGGTCTCACTACTAGATCAGACTCTTAGTGATCCACCTATTTACAGCCTCCCCAAAAGCTGGGATTATAGGTGGGTGATACCATGCCCAGGCTCAATTGCAATCTCAGTGCACCCTGGGGGTGGGATCGGCATGCCAGGCCTGGGGATCAAACCCCTGCCCCTGTGCCTGTTTGCAGGTGCTTTAATCTGCTGAGCTATTTGACCAGCCCTTAAGTGCGCATTTAATGTGTCAATGAGTGCATGTGTGTGGGCATTAGGAAGAGGCAGGGAATCTTGAGGTCCAGGAACCCAAGGGAGTGCATTGGTAAAATTACCTGTCTTTCAGCTCCTTTTCATTCTTGGTAGTCGCTGCCTAAATAGTTGAATCAAATTTCACTACATCTTCAGGGTGACAAGACTTTCCTTTTTTTCCCTTTGCAAGGGAAGTGATGCTAAGGGCAAGCTCACCTTCTGACCACTGAACTGAGCCATGCATATGGTGCCACTGTCTGAGCCAAGCCTCTTGGAGGTGAGAAGGACACAAGAGCTATTGACTCCACGTGGCCACAGGGCACCTTGGAGGAAACCAGTATTGGGGCACCTCTCCCAGGGTTGTTGGAAAGAAGTGTTTCCATTCTATTTATCTGAGAGAATGTTGTGCCTTAAATCTCAGTAGCCAGTTGGAGAGCTTGCTGATTAGCTTGTGAGTCTTTGAACAAAAAAGACTCTCAAGAAATGACTGGTTTGCCCTTTTATTTTAGTTGTTAACCACACATGCACAGCAAATCATGACAGAATTGTACACTAGACATTTTGGTAGGAAAATGCAGTTCATAAGTGGAGGCTTGGCTGGTCATGATGTTCTGGTCAACTGAGATTTTAAAGAATGTAATTTACATGACTTTCACTTATAGTACTGGACCTGCAAAAACTGTTCTCTCCTGTTCAGACTTGCAGAGTGAACTGTGTTGCTTGCAGTGTGGCACTCTGCTTGTGCTCGGTTATTTATGGCTCCTGAAAATAGATAACAAGAGAGAAAGCCTTTTGTCTGATGTTCACTATAATTTGGACAATTGCAGAGTAGTTTCAGCTCTTGGTCTACAACCTGTGGTGGGAAATGAGAGTTGAACTCCTGACATCATAACTAAAATAACAAAAGAGATGAATAGATTTAAATTTTATAAAGAACCAGTTTTTCAGTTGTTAGATTTTTTTTTGGTCCATTTTAAAGATAAAGGAATATATAACATTCAAGTTTAGCAAGTGTTTCATTTTCTGCAGTATTTGTTAGCTGGGGAGGGGGAACTATTGAAGTTGCCACAAATACAGGGAACTTTAATGCAAAAATGAGACACTTGCATGTTAGGCAGACCTAACATGCAAGTCTGGGGAGTTCTGCTCACTAAAAACTATTACAGTAAATTATTTCCTTTAGGACTTAAACATGGCTATTTACATTAACTGCATTTCCTGGATACTTATGCAAGTTATGTAGAGGACTATAATATTTTTAGTTCAGCGAGGAAGGATATGTGGTATGGTAATTGTATAGGTGCCCCTAACATCTCTGCTACTTATTTCATTATTTTTAGTGAGCACCTATTTCATGCTTTCTTCGAAAGAGCAGAGAAAAGAGTAATGACTAAGGACTAAGGTGTATGCTATTGAGTCTCATTCAAATCTGGGTCTAGCAGGAAGAGAGAGAGAGAGAGAGAGAGAGAGAGAGAGAGAGAGAGCGAGAGAGAGCACTCCAATAATGAATGCAAGAGGGTGTTGAGAAACTGGAAGACAGAATGGAAGGAGAGGCAAGAGAACTCAAGAAAAGATGACTGCTAGTTCTCCTCAGAGACAGGAGGGCATCTAGCCCTTTGGTAGAATCAAATGAAGGCTGTGTGGCCAGAGAAGGAAAGAAAAGTAGAGAGCAGAAAAGGTAAGTTGGAAACATAGGCTGAGGGGAGTTAAATGAAACTGGGCATCATAGACTTGACAGGAAAGGGGGGAAGCTGAATATCTAGAAGCAGGGAGCAGTGTGATAACTAATATGAGTCAAGTAATTTTCTTTCAGACTTCTTAAGGGAAGTTATACTTTTTCAATATAAAAGTTATTCTGATTTCTTTTTCAGACAGCAAAGAAAGCAATTTGAATATGATCAAAGGACCACATTTTTCTTAGCTGGAAGTCGTGATGGACAAACATTTACAAATAGTGAACCTGCTGGATTTAGTTAGCTGCCATGTTGGGGATTGAAAATGATGAATCTCATATCAGCAATTTGATATCAAATAACAGAAACATAAGCAGACGCAGATGAATTTTTTTTTTTTTAAAGCTGATACATACCTGTGGTGTAACTGAGGTGGATTTCAAGATGTGTTGATATTTGCTTACAAAACTGAGAAACACCGAGTACAGATTTCTTTGATTCTAAAGGAGCAGTGTAGTTTCCAAAGGTTGATAATGTTGCCTGAAAACTTGGTCAGTCTAGTCGGGATGGAGATTGCATGCCACTGGATGGAGAAGCTCCATAAGAAGGGGCTCCATGAAGGATTAAATACAGGTATTCTGAACTCTAATATATATGAAAGTTCTTGAGTGTTTGACATCCCAGCTGGCAGTAACCCCAATGTACACATTTTCTAGGACAGTCTTTTTATGGAATGTTCTTCTGTGTTTCAGGTACACTAATGCTTTTTAGGTAATTATATGACTCCTGTTTTAAGAACTGTCAACTATACCTTACAGCATCGAGGTTGTTCTCCTTTGCCATTATCATCTATAATTTGCTCTTTCTCTTCTATTTTCTCCTTCCTCTTTTTCCTCCTCTTTCTTTTCTCCTTTATTTCATGCTGAAAATCTGAACTCAAATCACTAGAGCATTACCCTGTGAATTAAATGCTCAATATCACTTGTTTTTTTTCCTGTCTTTCCTTAATCTCTTAGTTATTCTGAGCTCAGCTACACAAATTTATAAGTGACTATTCATACATCTAAGGTGTCAAAACACCAAAAATATGAAGACGAGCTCAGAGACGGAAGAAATTTTGTTCTAGTTTTCTTCATATTACTACTGGTTAAATATCTTAGACAGTGTCAGTCATGTTACAAACCTAATTTGGAGGTACAAATATATATATATATATTGGTACCAGGAATTGAACTCAGGATCTTTTGGTTACCAGGCAGGCACTGTGGCACTGAGCTATATGTTTGGTCTACAAAACTTTCTAAAACATTTATGATTTGTTTTATGATGTTGCAGGAGAAAATATAATGCATAAGGGGCAATAATATGGACAGTCAGTTAATCACTGGCAAGAAAATGATGATAATGATTAAGTAAATCAAACCAATTAAAAATGTATTATGAAAACACTGTTGAGAAACAGGGTTGTTGGACAACCTTTCAGACAGAAGTTTTCTTTCTTTCCATCAATTTGTCCTACTCTTTTTGTTTTTGTATTTTTAGGGAGGCATCTTACAGGGTGTTCAGGTTCTCACTACTAGATTGGACTCAGTGATCCACATTTTTACAGCCTCCCAAGAGCTGGGATTATAGGCATGTGCCACCATGCTCAGTCTCAGTTGCTTTCTCAGCACACCCTGGGGATGGGGTCAGCATAGCAGGCCCAGGGGTAGAACCCTCGATTCCTGTGCCTGCTTGCAGATGCTTTAATCCACTGAGCTATTTGGCCATCACTTCTTCCTACTCTTAAAAAAGTGTATTATCTTATTTTATTTATTTATTTTTTGTACATTTTTAGTACAGGGTGTACAGGGTCTTACTACACAGATCAGACTTGTAGTGATCTTCCTGTTTGCAGCCTCCCAAGTGTTGGGATTACAGGTGTGTGCACCAGCACTCCCAGTCTCAGTCACTGTCTCAGTGCTCCCCAGGGGAGGGGCTGGCACTGCATGCTGGGGATCTGATCATTGTCCCTGTGCCTGCCTAAGCAGGTCCTGTAGTCTACTGAGCTATCAGCCTGGCCCTATGTACCCTATTTCAAAGCTATGTAGACATTATCTCATTCAATCTTCTTAAATGATGATATATCAGTATTCATATTTGTTCTAACATTATATATAAAAAAACTTAGGGTTACAGAGGATAAGATAATTTTCTCAGTCATTTTACTAATAGAATCACCAGAATTTCTAGTCTAGCTGGTCTGGGTCCAGAGCGTATTCTGCTAACCACTGACTAGCAAAGGATAACTGAACCGATCTGTGGCCAAGAGGTACCCTGCAGGTCACGGGAGCACCAGCACTCAGTACAACGTCCACCCAATCTCCTCTATGCTGCGGCATCACTCTGGCCCCTACAATAAGCCGAGCTTATTGTAGTGAAGAAAAGTGCAAGAGTTATCAATAGGTTCTTTGGCAGGGCCTGGGGTTTTAGCGTTGTTGTGAGTATGTGTGCAAACAGAACAAAGAACACCCTCCTGAGGTAAAAGGCCAGACAGTGCTTCTGAGGAGAATCCACAAAGCACAATCCTTCCTGGCCAGGGTAAGAAGTGCTGTGGGATGCGAGGACGTTGGGTAAACCTTAAGAAGGAAGGCTCAGTGCCCATGGTCAGCTTGCCCCATGCCACCAGACAGCCTTCAGGAGAGCATGTGATGGGCTCTGTGCATCAGGAGTGCCAGGCAGGAAAGCGTTGTATTTAAATGAACAATAATGATCTCAAATGTTTATTTCCACAAGGACCAGACACTTTGCTATGCTTTTGTGTCAAGATCTACTGTTAAGTGAGCAGATGGCTGTGAAGTGGCTTGTAGTACTGGAACAGGCAGGATTTCTCTCCTCAAGGGTCCTTCTCCCCACTAGTCCCTGCGGCTAAAACATGATTCTAGACTGTGTCTGTGTACACATATAGCAGAGTAAGAGACGACAAAAACGCTAATTCCTTTTCCTTTCATTAACTCCTCCCAGTCACGTCATGTCATAAACAGCAATCCCAGGGTTCTCAGAGAGCTTCTTGTAGACGCTTTTGGTCAGGTGGCCTCAATCCTTCTCCGGAGCACCAGAAAACTTCAGCGAAACAACCTGCTTTTGCCGGAGTGACCCAGGTAACAACCTACTTAAGTTTGAGCTGCTTAGGTATTTCAGCTAAAAATGGCTCATTTCCATGAGTCACCTGGGTGATTGTCCTCATCCGCTGGCCCACTTAGCGGGGTGGGGCAGTAGGTGCGAAGTGCAAATGTCAGTGAGGACACAGAGGAGGACAGTCTCAGCGTTCAAACCTTCTTCTGTTAGGTGGATCTTCTTTGTCACATACGAAGCAAGTCCCCTCTCTCTGTGTGAGGCAATTTTCTATGTCTTGTGTGTAGCTTTGTGGTTTGGAGGAAGTACTACTTTAGCAAAAATTGTGGAAGGTGCCAGAAAGAAGAAAGACCAGAGTTATTCTTCAAGACGTGACTGTTTAGGGGTGTTCGTGTACATGAATTATTAAGAAGGGCCTATGTGTTTATTGCTGAGCTTTCTGTAAGTGTAATCACAGTTAGAGAAGGGCAACTCAGAGCTGGAAGAAAAAATATTTGCAGAGATCAGCCAGAGGTTTTACTCTTGTTTAAATAAAGATGGAAGCACATTTGCCTTCTCTCCCTCCTGCAAATATATGATTTATTTTTTTAAAATGCAGTCTGTTTCTCCAGGATGGCACCACTGAAAGACAAGAGTTGTTTGCTTTACTAGAGGGTGACTCGAGTTCCTGGTCCTCAGAGGGTGACTCAGGGTTCATGAATTTTAAAGATGCTGTTAAGAATACAACATAAATAGAAAATACAAACAGGAAAACAAAACAAAACAAAACAAAACCAACAGTCCTAGACTTGTTAACATTGAAATCTAAATGTTACATGATATTTCTGGAAATTCTATTTCTGTGTAAAAAAGGAATTTGAGGCCCTACCTTCAATTTTAAATTTCAGTAAGAGCAAATAAAATCTGAAAGATACTATGGAAGGGAAAGGATCTGTCCAGAGGGAGGGAACAACTGGGACGAGGAAAAGGAAACAAGGAAGAAGGGAAAAGGACATGTTCATGTATACCTTGAACAATTGTACTGCTGATTTCTGCAGGTCTGTTGAAAGAAACAGTCAATGCTTAATTTTTTTCTTCTCCTTTTTAACTTCTTGTGACTTTTTAACACCCATTTTGCATGCTTATATTTGATAGTTTGAAGACAACAACATGCAGTATAACATCGTTGAATTCCATTGCTGGATTCCTATTACTTTCTTTTAGTGAAATTCTGTATTCTTTCTAATGTTTTTCCCTGTTTTTTAATTCTCTAACAATAAAATAAAATACATCTGTGTAAGAAATAAATTTCAATCATTGTAATATGATGTCATAAAATAGCAAACCAAGTTTTTCTTTTCCCTTTCCTTTTCTTTTTTTCTATTCCTTTGAGTATAACATGACAGGATATAAAAAATTAAGCAGTGGGACCATTTTTTGTTTGTTTGTTTGTTTCTTTTTTTAAGTAGACATTTGAACTTTGATGTAAGGGCTAGCCACTTTTATACCACACAGCTAAAATTCTCCGTCAAGGAGCTTTTAGGCTTGAGATAAATGTCATGAACATGATTTTGAAGGTCAGGCTGGTGAATGACCAAAAATGTCTGTGAGCTCCCAGGATGACCTGGTGGCAATGCACACTTGGCTGTGATGCAGTAAGCTCAAATCAGTGGAGCGGCAGGAGCTGAACCTCGATGGGACCTGGCATCGGAGCCCAGATGCCCGTAAGCCTTGCCTGGTCCTCCCTCCCTTCCTGCTTCTGACCATGTGAGCAGAGCAACCAAAAACCCTGCCTGCGATCTGCAGGAACACTTGACCTTATTTCCTATAATATCTGCTTATACATAAATCAACCTAAAATTAACTTCAGAGACAGCAGGGTATTCCTGGCCTTGTGAATTCAAGTATGAAACCCATTAGAACCTATGATTAGCCAGATTTCTTGGTAAATGGGTTGCTCTATTTTGTAGATTTCTGGCTATTGAAGAGCACATTCCATAGCTATTTTTCATTTTAGTCTTTGTTATGGAACAGGCAATGTAAGATTCATCAGTTAAATTTCTTGCTATTGAAAATACAGTTATTAAATGCCACTTTAACTTTCTTGATGATTCTACTAGAAGAATCTACATGGGTCATCACCGTGAATACAAATAATCTAGCAAACACAGTCTCACATAGAAGGAAAACAAAGCTGCTTATTGAGGACTGGGCTTGAGGCCAGTGGCATGAGGTGGTACGGACAAAAGGTAGTTTAGTTTAGGTACCTAGGATTATACCGCAGAGGAAACTGAGGTCAAAGTTTTCAGTGATGTACACTGTTTTCTTTAAGCTAGATTTTAAAAGAAAATCCTGAAGAGTCCTGAGAATCCTATGATGTTTTTACATAAGCTTTCTTCTTCAAAAGAGCAGAATTAAGTTCCGCCCTTCCATTTCTATAGGAAAGCAAATGCAAACTAGGTGAAAAAGTCTGAAAAATGATTATGAAATCATCTCTAGCTTCTATCTGGAACATTTAGAAAAGTTTCCTAAAAGTAGCACATGCCAACATTTTTAAAACCACATTTTGTCAGGAGCAGGCAGAAATGAATAAGGAACCTGCAGTCTGTGTTACCGTCATCACTAACCTTGGGCTTGTGGACAGAAGGAAGCGGGAAAATAAACATTGTGGAACTACCATCATCTGACGGCCAGAAATGGAGAGCTTCAGGGAACAGCGAAATGGATGCAGACACTTGGGAGATATTAAAGACTCAGCGAATTATTATTATTATTATTACTACTACTGCTACTATTTTTTATTGATATGGCATGCCTGGGATTCCTGGGTGGCCATAGCATGGGATATGATATAAGGACATGAGTCATTTTGTCTGCCAGGAAGTCACCTAGACCGCCTAGTTGTCTCCCCATCCTATCTTTTTTTAAATGATAATCAAGTTTCCAGAAGACCAAGTGATCCATGCAAAGTAAACTAGTAAACTATGGCATACATTTCAGTTGCTAGACTGAAAACAGAGGGATCACGATGAGTCTGATCTGCATAGTGAGACCTTGTAGACTCTGACAAATACATTAAAAAAAATGACAGTTGTTTTGAGGGGGCCTGCGAGTTAGCTCAGTTGTTTAATTGTCCGCTTGGGCAAATGCAGTCAGGAGCAGGGCACTGGGTTCAATCCCCAGCTCCACAAGCCTTACCCTACCTGCCCTTAAGGCAGCCTGAGACAGAAAAAAAAAAAAAGCCTTCTCAACTGGGGGCTTACAGGTTAGCTCAGTTGTTTAAGTGCCTGCTTGGGCAAACTCAGTAAGGTGCAGGCGATCACAGTTCGATCCCCTGCTCCACCTGCCATTCCAGAGCCATCCTTGAGGCAGCCTGAACCAGCAAGAACCAAAACAAAACCCTTCTCATTTCAGTTGCTGATTTTCCCGTCAGCCCATGACTGTGGCATATACTTCACAGAGATTGTGCCAACATCCAGATAAATAGAAGCACGACTTACCTCATGTTTTCTTATTCCTGCATTTTGGTAGTATTTACAAGAATAAAGATTCTGTAATGCTGAAATAAAAAAATTAGAAATTTAAAGTACTGTAGAATTGCAACAAGGATAAGAAGAACTTTCTCATCTCCTATTCTGATAAAACAGGAG
>PVKN010012503.1:0-20705 GCA_004027915.1 Capromys pilorides
TCCTCCCTCTCTCCCCTCCTCCTTCTCCTTCTCCTTCCCCTTCTCCTTTTCCTATTCCTGCTCCTTCCCTTCCTCCTCCTCCTCCTTCAGCAGAAGAAATCAAGGCCCAGAGAAGATTTAGTGACTTGTGCAATGTTACAGACCAGAATGTGTCATACCTGGGGCCAATGACTACCGTCTTGGTGCTATTGCTGAGAGTCACCTTAAAGAAATGGCTGAGACCAGCACTGGGAAGAAAACAACTTGAATTCAATAGCACAGTACCTGCCTAGAAGTAAGAGTTCAACAAATGGTTGTGAGTGTTGTATTAAAAGTCTCAGTGACCCCTAATTATGTTTCCCAGTTTATATATTCCAAAGTGATGCATCCTCTGAGACCCTCAGGTTTATCCAATGACTTCTACAGATAAAGTCTATATAGTGTTGGAACCATGTTGTGTAAAACATTATGGATAACTGAAGCATTAAAAAGAGAAGAACAAGGTTTGTACGCTACCCTGTTATATGCATCGAGTTTGGATGCAGTTACTCACTGGACTATATTAAAATGTTACAAAGAAAATATGGCCCTTCTCTAGGGTATAATAAATGGACTAGAGTTTTGTGCCCTAAACTAAAGATGTATCACATCTCACTCATATCCCTTTGCTCCTCTGAGATGCTAGACAGCCAAGATGTTTAGTTCAGGATGGAGAATTAATTGTGCATGTCAATATTTATCCTATCCCAGCACTCAAATTAGCTCCTTTAATAATCAAGTTGAAAACACACCTCTGTTGTAACCTGTTCTCCTGCACAGGGCGTTCTTCTGATATAGTTATTCATTTCAATTAATGCAAAAGCAGAGGGGGTTGAGCTGTCCATCCACATTGCAAAGGATTTGGCAATAGGATCAAAGTTGGTTTTATTTCAATAGGATCCCCAGTGAGTTGTTAATTACTTGGGTTTCAAATCTGATGGCATTTGAAATAGAATATTGAATTACACCTGTGTTTGGGGGTCAGTTTATCTGCTGATATGAAGGTAGATTTGTGGCAGGAAGGAACAAGAGGAAATGAAGTTAGTTTTCTTCCTGTGTTTGATGGGGGAAAGTCTTTGTTTCTGAAATATTCCTCAGGGCTTTGTGTACTGCGTTAAACCAATAGGGAAAATTATGTTTCAAGAACTTCGAGCAAGAGCAGATCTCAAATTATTCCTCAAGCAGATTAAAATATGTAATCTTAGGCTTGTTAATATGAAATGTGATTTATATACTTCTAGTATTTTGGGGGCGGGAAATAATGAATGTGAGGGCTATTTTGACGTACAACTAATGTGATGCTAACATTTTGAGCTTTAACTTTTAAATATTTATCTTGAACATGGAGACTTTACATTTATTGAAAAGAAACATTCTATTTGCCAGTTTGCACTTGTTAGAGGGAGACCTTACTCTGGGGTGTTCCACCTGCTCTCTTCCTGGAGCTGCCCACACCCTCCATGGGTCTAGATGCTTACTTCTCTGTCCTGTGGTCATTTCCCAGCTCTGTGCGTCTTACCTTTCCAATCTCATTCTGATTTCACTATCCTGGAAGCTTTCCTTCCTACTGTCTCGATAGTGCCATATTATTTATTCCTTCAGAGAAATACTCACAATGTGTACCTGTTTTTAAAATTTACTTACTAACTATTTATTTACCATGCCATGTAGTCTGTTTTGCCCAGGAGAACTGGCGAGGCCCCAGGTCTCCTGCAATCCTCGTCTCCAGCACTGGGCACCACACGGTGATGAGTGTGCAGTGACTCTCCGTGATCAAACAACCAAGCAAACCACGACCAAACCTGCTCTTTCTGTAGATCACTGAAAAATGATTCTGAAGCAGTGCTATTCAGGCTGAATTCCTGTAATTTAAAATATGATTTATGAATTCAGATTGTCAATGAAAACTGCAATGGTGCTGAAACTGTGTGTATGGATTCCACCATTTTGGCTGTTGAATATTTGATAATGCCAAGTTTTTGGCAACAAAGTTATCAATACAACAAAACTGCTGTAGCTGATTTTTAGGTTTCCTTTGGTATGATTCTCTGTTTTTATGTCCTTGTGAGCTTTTCTTCTTGTCTTCTGTCTTCTTTTCTTTTTTAAATAACATTTTTGCTCTACTTGTGTTCCACATAAAACCTCCTGATAGTTTCCTCATGAGTTAGCTAAGAAATTAGCACAAGCTATCTTTCTTTCCTCAGATTCATAGTGGCTATTACTAGCAGAACTGGTGGCTACAAAATAAAACTGACAAGGACTAAAATGACTCATGGTGGGACTTGTTATCAGCTAGAAAATTGATGGCAAAATTAAATCTTCTTGACAAAATGCAGACATGTAAAATTTGATCTGGGAAAAATTTGAACTTTGTGGAAATAAACAAAACTCAAGATGGCAGAAGCTATAACACTTAAAATTTGATATGGCTGAAAAACTTAATTTAAAAAATGTTTTTATAACATTTTTAAGGCAAAGGATTGATGCTGACCAAATAATATCAGTAAAATGAAAATAATGGCAAGATAAATGCATTTGCATTATTTAATCAAGAGAGGGTAAAGCAGGGAGAAACTCAGCCAATAAATCTTAAAGTACAGGCTATTCATTGTAGTGGAGAATGTTTTCTTTTTCCACCGATAAAAGGAAAAGTCTGAGAATGCAGTGTGGTGCTTAGCAAGAACCTCCTATCTGCAGCGGGCTGTCAGATGCTGTAACCACTACTGCAGACAGAGTAAGTAAGAGTGGGTAGTTAGGAGCCTTCTCTGAAGGTTCCAGAAGTTCAGCATAATAGCGTCATTCAGAGGTAGTTCAGGTACTCTCTGACTGAGGACACACACACATACACATACACATACACACACACACACACACACACACACACACACACACATGCACATACACGAGCTGGGAGTTTCTGCTGCCTTAAAGTCCTGTAGGTCATATTTCTATGATTTTATGACTTTTAATTCATTGTACATTGGTAAGAAAGTAAAATACTATTTTGAAAATGAATGATAAGGCTTTATTGAGTTGTTTTACAGTACAGTGGTAAGACTTGTGGCTTTGAATAATTCAAAAAAGTGTTCTGGGTTTATGACCTAGGTTTTATAATGCCAATATATTGTAGGAGTTAGTTTTTGTTTCTTTTCTTTTTCTTTTTTCTTTAGGAGTTAGTGTTTTACCTATAGAATTCTGTGAATAGGGTGGTCACTGTGATAACTATTAAGTATTATTGGCTAAATCTGGAGAAAGAATCTAAAACTTGAGACGGTTGAAATAATCCTTTGTAACAGCAAAAATGTAAATTTTCTTTTTATAAAATAAAGTATACAGAGCATATAGATGACAAGTCATTCATGCCAGAGAAAATGATATGGCCAATTGTGTTTGCTAAGGTTACCAGTATGCAGTAAAAAAAGTTACACCAAAAAAGGTGCAATGGGAAGCTACATGGGAAGAGAGAGCCCTAGAGCAACCCAGAGCACGGAGGAGGATTCCGGTCAAGACAGAAAATGGTTGGCCTGACTAGAAACAAGATGGCAACTGTCAGTCACAGATGGAGATAGCTCCAAGTCACTGTGCTTCTCTGTTTCTATGTCCTGTAGGTATCAGGAGAGAAGTAATAACTGCGAGGAACGGATCATAGCATCCAGGAAGACAGAAGCAAAGACATCTATGTGAAAGGTAGCTGTGAACAAAAGAGAACCTGACAGAAAATTTCAGTTGGTTTCCGTGTCACTGCATTCATCGAAATCCTGGGAAATGTTGGAAGGGTGAATATAACAGTGAGTTCACCCTAGGTTAACTTCTTAGAAAGGCGCAATAAACCATCAGGGGTTGTGGATGAAGTTAATGGATTTTTCAGACAAAAGCTCCAGGAATTCTAAGCTACTGTTAACTATCTCTTGGCCCGATGTGAGGCACAGATAATATAGAATATCTTATTAGCAAAATCTTGTGGTAGGAATAGAATTTGTCCTGTATTTTAAACACTGTATGAGTGCAAGAAAATAAAATATATGCCAGCTATCTACATATTATAAAACATACTACCCAGATTAAATCTATAAGCTTTTCAAGTATGATACCACAGAGGAAAGGCAATAAATTTATTTTTTTGAATTTCTTGGAAAATAGTCATGTATCTCATAGAAAACAGAATATGATATTGTGAGGGTAATGCTGGTAGAAAATGAAACCTATTAAGAGTAAAAAACAACTCATAATGCTATTTGTTTAGAGTTAAGGATTACTAAAGGAACCATGTAAATACATATACACGTGGTCCTCTGGGTCTAGCCAACCTTAAATCAAACACTTGAAAAAAAATTTATCTGTAACTAACTCCTAGGATGTTTTTCTTTGTCACTGTCCTCTGCACAGTACAATACAAAAACTATTTGTCCCCATTTACATTGTGTTATTACAAGTAATCTAAAGATGATTGTAAGTACATAGAAAAGATTGCATGGGCTTTATGAGAATAGTACAGATCTAAAAATAAGGGGTTTGAGCATCCTCAGATTCTGGGTATCTCTCATGGCTACTGAGGAATGACCACATGTACACACTGATAAGAACCTTTTCATTTTCTTTCATGTGTTCTGTTGAATTCCCTATGGTGATTAATGATGAATTAAGTGTTTATTTCTATACTTTTAAAATAAAACTTCATTATCATTTCATTTTTAAAGTGACATTTGGGTAGCATCTATCTTTTAGTTTTATTTAGCAGTGCTTGTACTTCTTCATGCTCGACCTCAACGCATGAAGCATAGCTCTCTTCTGTTTGGTGCAGGACACCTCTAACTCAAGTAAATTAGTTAATCTTCCAGAAGTCACTGCCTAAATTGACAATTTATATCATGGCACTTCTTTTCCTCAGAACTCTGCATACTTAACATTTGATCTGCAAGAAAAAAAAAATACAGAGTTGACCTTTAACAAGATGCTACTATTTTCTTGTATTAATTATAGCCCACAGAGGCCTGGATCCTCAAACCATTTTTGTGCAGCATTTGGTAAGTGGGCTGCAAAAAGGTTAGCATATTGTAGGCACCTAGCAGAATGGAGACACAAGTTTCTAAGTTGCTTCTGTTGGTCAGATGATGTTTCCTTATCTGTATTCTTCATATTAAATTGTTAATAGACAGGGCTGTTTTGCATATGGAAAAGAATGTTGACAAGTAAATCTAATATCCATAGAATTGCAGCCTATGAATATGCATGGGAGCTAAGCAACCCTCTCTGGATTTCCTGTTGACTCCTGCAGCGCTCTACTCTCTGGGAAATTTCAGCATGGAGGAAAAGAAAGTTTTACCGCCAATTTGCGCCTGAAACACAAGATGAACAGACGTCTGCTGCATTAGAAAAGGACATAGGCATGCTTTAAATCCCTTATGTCTTACTTTTTAATGATGCAATTGTGAATTATGTTCTTGTTGCATTTGTAATTAGAGGCTGTGGCAGATGGTGAAGACTTATTTTAAAGTGATGTGTCTATTAAAATAAGCCACACTGCCAAATGATTGTTCACTGTAACGGCATCTTTATGCCCCTGGAACACTCCGATTCTTTGTTGATGTGCGGTTGATTACCACAGCTGATTACATATGTGCACATATTTGCTTGGAAATGTATCAGGGATATTTGATATGTGTAATACTTTATTTTAAAGTGTGTGTTATCACAATTATAGATAATGAAGCTTTCAATGAATTATTCAGTCAACCCATCTACAAAGGAAATGTACTGATTTCCCTTTTCAATAAAATTAGGCATGAATCTTTCTAAGTAGAAGCATGGAAAAGCAAGTGGGAAGTTTCTCAGTATTGAAGGATTTTTCTTATCCATGTTCTCGGAAAGAGTTGATTTTTTTTAGGATGAACTTAGTCTGTGAAGAATGATGTGTCTGACTAAACGTGATAATGAAGAAAGAGAGTCAGTGAAGTCCAGGTAAAAGTGGAAAGAATAGTTAGTGAAATTGATGGTACACTTTAGACTAGGCTAGGACACAACAATAAGCAACATCTGTATCTCAGTTACAACAGCAAAGGCTTGCTTCTCTCTGACTAGGTGCCTCTCATGCACTGTAAAGGGCACTGCTCTGTAGGACAGGAGGGATTGGGTCCACCTGAACATGCACTTCAGTAATTCCTTTATCAGTGGGAAGGAGTGGGTGATACACAAGCATCTAAAACCTTATCAAGGAAGTTTTCATTAATTGGCCAGAGCATTATGTTGGTGAAACCTAACATTAAACTGGAAAAATCTCATGAAAAATAGTCATGGCCACTTTACAGTGTGATTTGTCCAAGACTGTCTTCTCCTGAGATAGCTACACTCTTAGCTTTTGTGTTGGCTCCACGTCTAGCTCCTCATCAAAGTATCCCTTTGATGTTCAGCAGGTTTTACAGAACTTCAGAGAGTGCACAAAGGCAGAGGACTCCTCTTGCTTCAAATTTTCCAACTTTTGTTCTCTTGCCTTGTGAATGTAGAAATAAGGATTCTATGGGTGCTTGAATCTGGCACCCTTTGTAAAGCAAAGTCATTCACTTTTCTTTTTCTTGGAGACCTTAATGTATTAGTGTGAATATCTATAGAGACACTATTGCATGCAGTACTTCTTAATTTCATAGAATCCCATTGTGTGTGTGTGTGTTTTCCATGAGAAGGTTTTCTGTGGGCAGATACATTTGGCATTTTTGTTCAGGTCCCTCCCACTAGTGTCTGTCTTCATTTCATCCCAGTTCTTATAGTAGAACACCAGAGGACTGACCATTTAGAAGGAAAAGAAATTCATTTCACATGGTTCTGGATGCTAGGAAACCCAAAGTGAAGGAGCCACACCTGTAAGGACCTTCTCACAGGAAGGCTCGCTGAAGAGTCTTGAGGTGATGCATGGGGAGAAAGAACAAATGTGCAGGGGAGAGTTCACTTTTATAACAAAACAATTCCTTCAATAATCCATTGACGTGCTGATCCATTTATCTGATAACCCATTAGTAGCTTCATTTATTCACATGCTGATTCATGACTCAGTCCCTTCCACAGGCCCCACCTCCAAATGTCATTAACTTATGGCTTTGGGGACTATGTTTCCAATGCATGAGTTCTGAGGGATAAGTCCTCAGTGCAGAGCACTGCCTGGTTCCTGTGTTAGTCATTATTTTAGCTCTGGGCTGGTGCATACATCAAGTGCTAGGAGAGCAGTATGCCTGGAGGAGCGCATAGCAGTCTCCCTACCCCTCTTCTTTGCTTTGCATGTGGTGGTTCTTAAGCTGTATCTTTTAGAATAAACTGGCTACTAGTGTTTCCAGAGTTCTGTGAGCTGCTTTAGCAAATCAATGAATCTGAGCAGGGAGTCATATGAACTCTCAAGTGATAGCCAGTTGGTCAGAAGTACAGGTGTCGCAGGATTTGTGATTGGCATATGAAGGCCGGGCAGTGTTGTTGGACTGTGTCCCTATAACTTGTGGAATCTGATGCTCAATCCAGGTAGGTAGGGTCAGAACTGAAATGAATTGTAGGATATCTAGTTGGTGTCTAGAGTATTAGAGAATCAGTTTTACATCTGGAAAATGCCATAGAATCAATGATAGTTACTATCTGGAAAAGAGAGAGCTTCTATGCTGTATCTTTTCTCTCTCTGCCTCCAGTTTTTCCTTAGTCTAGAAAATATTTCAGTGGATATAATGGTAAAAGAGAAATTTCATGATAGCAAAATACACATGTCTTTTGAATGTGGAAGTCAACAACAGAGATATGAGCTAGCACCTACATTTCTGGGGCGAGGAATGATTTGTACCACGATTCCATACCCAAGGGACAAATTTAACTCTTGTTACCTTTAAATTATTTGTACATATGAAACCCTTAGAGGCCAGGGAGATGCCTGCTTCTAGTTTTATTAAGCTACAAAATAACAATGAGAAAATAGTTAACAGACATGAATACTTTATGTACACTAAACACTGTGCCACATTTATGGACTGTTTCATTTTGTCTTTTAAAACTTATGAGGGCTGATGAGATAGCTTGGTGGACTAAAGTGCCTGCTTAGGCAAGCTTAGGAAATCTCAGGGACCAGAGTTCACTACCCAGAACCACATGTTACACCAGCCTGGCCTCCAGGGTGGGCTGAGCTGGCCAGAGTGTGGGTCTGGTAGCATGGCCCTGGAATCCCAGCACTGGGGAGACTGAAAGCAGGAGGAGGATCACTATGAGTCTCAGCTGCATAGCAAGACCCTGCAACAACCAAATACATAAAAACCCCAAACCTTTGAGATGTTGCTATTATTGTTATGCCATTTTATAAGTGAAGACCCTTAGATTCATATAGGCTGCACAGAGTTGCAAACTCACACAGCTGATAAGTCACAAAGCTAGGACTGCACACACCTGGGAGGTTTAACCAAGTTCTAGGCCTGTCCTCCATTACAATCATTGTGTTTTGCCTTGGGTGGCGCTTCGTAGACCTTGAGGCACTTTTGCATAGATCCCCTTATTTGGCCTCCACAGAAATGCCAGGAAACATTATATTCCGTGTTTTTAGAAACAAGAAAATCGAACCTCAGAGAAGTAATCTAATCTTCTATTTAATACAGAAACCTTGAGTCTTGGCCTGTTGTTTTTCATGATACATCTCTTTTCTCCCCACTTTGATTTTTCCCTAGGTCTTCTTTCTTCTTTGATTTTTTTCTTCCTATCCCATAACTTAGATATGGAGCATGCTAACAAACATGACATAATGTCTTGATATAGTCACAACAAAATGACTTAAAAATATTAGTATAAACTGTAGATGACATATCTGGTAACTTTAGTCCTGTGGTTGCAGACCTGTGGCACCTGTGCTGTGGTCAGCATGCAGAGCCCTCTCTGTGCTGCTGTTGTGAGTTGTCTGGGCTATTTTTTTTTCTAAGCTAGAACCTCAGTCTGCAGGCTGAATTGCAAGGTTAGCACTTTGGGATCAGTAAGTGGATTTCAAGTTGCAGTTTGAGTTCCCAGTTTCTAAAAGGCTTGCCAGCATTGCCGCTTGGTCCAAAATAATGCATTTGCCACTATATTCCATTCAGTGTAATAAAACCTCATCTATTATATTTTGCGTGGCAAGTTTGGAGGCAGTTAAATAAATTGTGTTCGAATTACGCACGTGTGCACGTGCACACACACACACACACACACACACACTACAAAACCATGCACAATTCAAAACCAGCAAAAGAGCAAAAGACTAAAAAACTTCCATCAGCTGAGCATTCTGGAGGCTGGAGCAGGCCCTGCTCTGAGGTCAAGTGCCCTCTGCTCTCTTTCAAAGCTTCCCTTGTATTACTCTTTTTATTTTTATTTTTTATTTATGTTCTTTTTTTGTTTTTCTGTTGAGAAATAAATACATGGGAATAAAGTTATCGGGAAGTGAAGATAGGGAAAAGGACCTGGAAAAGTGTGACAAGAAATGATGAGTGACCTACAGAAACACAGTTCATGGAGAAGAATTTCAGCTCTCTTCACCTGGGTAAACCAAACTTGATTGCTTGCAAGAGGGAACTGTCCAAGACCACAGGGAACGAGTTCAGCACGTTCTCCTTGTGGCTAGAGGGCAGCCTACTGTAATGGCGAGCAGCTGTCTTCTTCCTCACATGAAAAGGAGAGCGTTGAAATTTCAACTTTTGCCACCAACATTTAGGGCAGAGTTCAGGGGCAGCTGTTCTGTGTGCTGGGTCAGGAAACGTGGGTGAGCGGCACGGGCTGCTGTAGCGATCACGGCAAACCTGGCGTTCAGGAAAACAAGGAGCCAAACGCCTTCCCTCCATGGTTCCCGTGGGTTCTGTCTTTTTATTGGAACAATAATGTCGGTCTTCTATAGTGGTCTGAATTACTTAAACATTGAAGAAGTGTTTAGGGAAAGCTGTATCCAGGATCGTAGTGGTCAGATGATTTTGAAGACATGTTTTATTTTAGTCTATCAGTATTTAGAAAACAGTGATTTTCAGCACTCGGTCAGCGTGCATGTGTTCTTCAGGTAGCTTTCCACTTGGGAAATATCTGCTTAGTGCAGGCAGACGGCTCTCTGGAAGTCTGTGAGAGTTCCCTGAGAGAGAGGTGGGATCTATAGATGGGTTCTCTCAGAATTATTGTTTTCAGTAATGAATCTGCTGTTCTTGGCAGAAATGCATAACTTTAGTTATTAAATAAATCACACTTTTATGGATAAAAACAGTCTGACCATTAATCTAACTGAGATAGTAAGACTTTCATAAGGTTGAGGTAGCCTTTGGCAAGCTTACATTCTTTAAGTAAATGGCTATTCTATTTTCCCTAGAATATTCTAAAGTTGCTTCTCAGGTTATGGGGGGAAGGCAACAGGATAGACATAAGTATATATGCAGAATGTGGGGACTTTGAGTTTTGGCTTAGCCAGGGACACTGTGTCACCTTGTGAAAATTACTGCTTATCTCAGATGTTGGTAACTCATGTGGAAAATGTGGAATTTGGTTAGATGATCTCCAAGGTCCTGTCCAGCTTTAAAATTCTATGATGCTAGGAATATAGTTTGCCCATCAGGGAAAAGTCACTGAGCCGACATTGGAAATTGCTTCATGCCAATTAATCTCTTTCCTCTCTATAGTGAAAGATGATCAGAAAAAGATTTCATACTATAAATCATGAATATGCTTCCTCTGAACTGCTCCTCTACTGCCTTATGAAAATCAAGCAGCCAAAATCCATTCATGTCTAAGGCAGCTGTGAAAAACAAATGCTCCCCATGTTTGCATCAAGTTAACTCCTACGACTCAGGTTGCTGCAGAAGTCTCCCATACAGCTCATTACCAAGAGGTGCAGCACCATGGAGAGATGAGATGAGTCTGAGAACTTTTTTTTTACATTTTTCTGGTGCTTTTGAAAGAAGCCCTGCTGGGAAATCACTTTGATCACCACAAAAAAAGGATCATTTTTGGTTATTCTTGTATTGCAAAGCTCCCAGTGGTGCACTGGCATCTGTGAGAGTGACAGTTGCTAGCTGGGTACAACCCCTGAGTTCTCCTTGCCATCTTTGGCCCATCCTCCACCATGCTGTACTTATTTCCTATTCACAGAAGCTCTGCGCTTGATGCTGGGTTTTGCCTCTGTTGGCTCTGCTCCATTCTGACGGTCTCAAACCTCCTCAGGGTTTGAGTTGGTTTTGAGAGGGTGCCAGGAATTTGTTCCAAAAATACTTATATACTTTCATGTGATTTTTCTGTGGCAAAGGAGTAGGGTCAAAGACACAGAATAAACAAATCTATGAGTACATCTCTCACTAATCTCAGAATCCAATTTACCATTGACCAGGCTCATTTTCTAAATGACCCTGGAAAGAATTACAGGAATTAAACAGAATTTCTTTGTCCTACTTGTGGTGATTGCATGCTCTTGAGTTTTCCTAATTCTCTAATTCATATAATTTTTATTACTGTCTAAAACAATGACTGATTATTTGATAATGTGAAAATAAAGGCTTAATTTTATGTTCTTTGGATATTTTTCCAAAGATTATTTCCATGTCAGTTTACAAACAGGATTTTTTTTTTGAATATGCCTCTAGATTATGGAGCCAGCAAGATAGCTCAGCAGTCTAAAGCACCTGCTTAGGCAAGCTTAGACAGGCACAGGGGACCACAGTTTGATCTCCAACACCACAAGCTATAGCAGCTCTTCTCTGGGTGGGCTGAGCTGGCAAAAAAAACAGACAGACAAACAAACAAACAAACAAACAAATAGAAACAGATTTGAACCCAGGAGGTGAAGCTTCAATGACTGTGGGCTTATGTCTTGATAGCTTAGAAGAAGATTCAAGTGGAGTTAAACAAAATCAAGCAGCACTGTTTTTTAACAGGGCATATACATCTCCATCAGAACCAAACAAAGACCAATAAAAGAAATGGAGTCACTTTACTACTCATATTGAATTAGCGGCTGAAATCGCATGACGAGCTCTATTGCCAATCTTGTGCTAATTGGAATAGCTCCTCCTTCTGTGTCCCTGATCTACATACTTAGGCCAGGACATAAAGGCATCATGTTCTTAAGATTACAGTGATAAAAAACACAGGCACTGCTAAGAGCTGGAGCCTGAAAGCACAGATGTGGTTGGTTGTCCTGGGTGGCTTGTGTGGGGTTCCCTGTGGTGAGGCACAAGAAGGTCATTTATAGAGACACAGAGAAATGATCCAGCCTATCCCAGAGCCAAGGGAATGGGTAGCCACTCACAGCTGTTAGGTCTCCATAATAGAATATAGTAGACCTTTCTGTTCCCTGTAGGACAGCATAGTAGAACTTTCTGGAAGATACCTTTTTTCTCCCATTTCAAAAAGGTTTGAGAAGAAAGCCTACAAGAGACAGTGACTGGGGCACTATCACTGTAGAAGGATGAAGCCAAAGCAGGCATGACAGATCAGAAAACATAAGCTTGAATTCTGAAGGAGGGAAGCATCTAGGGTCTATTTGGAGGGGTAGTGAATGATTATGAAACCTTGTAAAAGAGATGTAAATCAAGGAGCTGAAATTTAAGATCAAGTCAAGGCTTGCCAAGTCACTTTCTTTGTTGTAAAAAACTATCTCTTACCCTCTGGGAAAGTCAAACTTAAAGATAATAGACTCACATTTGTTTTCTTTTGCTTGCTTCCAGATATAAGTCTCACTTTCTGACACTAAAATTTCAATTCCTTTCTTGCTTTTTCACTTCCTTCGCTAAATCCTGCTTCAGAATTGGAATTTGGGAGCCAGTTAAGAGTCATTCCAAGATGGATTGCAAATTTTCCCTCTGCCCTTTCATCCTCTTGCATGAACTATCAGACATCAGCAAACAGATTGTTCCAGAGTTAAGTGCCAATTCCCAGGGACACATCTGCTTGTTTGACTTGCTAGGGAAGTCTTCCTTTATGACCAACAAACCAGTTCCTCTACCTGAGCCAAATTATCTGTCTTGTCCACCCCCAAAGGGTGTGTTTTACTTGTATGGACATAGGGACTGTGATTCTTGTCCTTCGGGGTGAAAAGTTGTGCACAATAGAGGTGGGCTGGATTAACAAACAAAAGCCCAAGATTAATTTGTTTCTCCAGAACTTGCCTCCTTGGGGTGAGCTCAGCATTCCTAATGACACCCTTTCAGTCTGACCCACCTTTTCTGGAATACAGGGTGGTGCTCCCCATCCTCTGAGCGATGTTGCAACTGGGAATTTGTCTCTTTTGTCTGCTGGTTAGAATCAGATGAAATCCCTTTAAGAACTCCAGATAAAACATGTGTAGATATGTCAGCTGTTAATCCACACAGTTTTCATTTCTAATTAGACCTGATTGCTTGGGAAGCACAGCTAACATCAACAAGTATTCTCTAGTGCTGTTGGAGCTAATGGCAAGGTTGATGCTACCTTGTACTTTAGTTTTAAAATTCAAACTATGAGTATGAATTACTTCTCTGTCTGATTCCTCTGGTGTAGGTTATTGTTATGCTAATTCAGATGTGTGTCTTCCAGACCTTGTGAGTATATGAATCTTTTGTTCTTTTGAACAAACTGGGTGGTTAATCCTTTAATCATATATTGAGAGATTGCCACAAGTAAAGAGAAAAGGCTGGACCACTATGCTCAGCACTCTGAAGGTCATGATTATTATTCACTTAGTGGTTTCCCTTCTGTTTTTCCTTCTATTAAATAGGAAAGTTAATTTAATCCTATAGCAAGCACTTTCCTGATAGTGGAAAGGGGGAACCATGGAAGGAAGAATGTTCTCATGATCCCAGAGATAGGTAATATTTCTCTGGGAACCAGTCTCTGGCCCCTCTTCTCTGGCCTCCTTTCTCTGCATCACCTCTGATAGATTCCTCTGATAGACTGGTGTATGTCTTCAACAGGCTCTCTGTATTTGTCATTCATCTTTTGGTGCTTTCTTAATGAAGTGTTTATATGGATTATATGGGTAATCTTTTGTTAAGCATTTTTTCTTTGATCTGTCCCCAAATATAGTAAGTTAGACTCTACTGATTGCTCAGAAAATGTCTGGTGAAATTCAAACTGATCATCGCCCATGGACACTTGATTGTCACGAGGGAGGAGGGAAAGTCAGTGTGAATGGTTCATGTGGATAGCAAAGTATAAAGAGATTGCCACCAGGTTCTTTCTGTCTGGGGAAGGCTTGGCTTTAACTCTGTGCCCTTTGGGTGGATGGTGCATTTGTTGAGAGTCATGCTCCTTGTCCTCATTTCTGCAGAAGGAATGCTGAGCTGATTTATGTTAACAAGAATGGTGCCCACCTTGCTGTAATGCCAGCTGACCAAAGGCACATTATTGTGTGCCTTTCTTCTACCCAGGCCTCATTCCAAGGAACCTGGAGAGGCTTTTAGAGAGGGAATTTCTCTGGCAGAAGTTCCCTTTGGGAATGGTGGAGATGAACTGTGCTTTCCAGTGTTTGCTTGGGACAAATGAAAACAAGGTCCAGAAACTGGTATTGGTGGAATGATGGAAGCTGAGATTCTGAAGCAAAATCTTTTCTCTATAAATCTTCTCCCAACCAGTAATGTTAGAGTTCAGATCATAATCCAAAGTGCTATGGATGTCACAATGAGGTTTATATCTTTGTAACTGAGAGGGTTTTTTTTTAAAAAAAAAACAAAAACAAAAATCAAAAAACAAAAAAACATATTTGGTACAGGGTCTCACTACACAGCTCAGTCTCATGGTGATTCTCTTGTTTTCAGCCTACCCAGTGCTAGGATTACAAGCCTGTGCTACCACTCCTGGTCTTGGTGGCTGGCTCAGTGATCCCTGGGAGCAGGGCCAGGGTGGAATGTGGTGGCTTGCCATCACAATGTTTCAACGGTGGCTTGGACCGTGGTACCTGTGCTTGCCTAAGTGTAACTGAAAGTTTTTTTGTTTATATGTTATCCACATTTTAAAAAATTGCTATGTAAAATTGGTTGAAAGTCTGAGTGTTTCGCTTGCTGTTCCTGCTGTGGCCCTTGTCTCACTAGGAGAGCTGGCACGGCAACAAGGCTGTCTTTGTGGGACTTTGAGCAGATAAAGGTTCATGAGCTTATAACCAAGGGAGATTTCTTAAGAAACAAAATAAAAGTTCCCTGTATTAGGCAGTTTTCTGTTGCTGGGACAAAGTACCTACCATAAATTAAAGGAGGAGAACTTCATCTTGGGTTATGGTTTCAGAGGTATTTGTCCATGATCACGTAGCTCTAAGGCACAAACTGCTGACCAAGGGGTGGAGAAAGAAGAGAGAGAGGGTATGGAAGAGCCAGAGTAAGGGATATAGGCTCCAAAGTCACGCCCTTAGTGCCCACTTCCTCCCACTATGCCCCACTTCCTAACATCCACAGATGAACTCATCAGTGGATTAATCTCTCTGAAGCACCCCATAAGCCAATCACCTTCTAAAAACTTCACCTCTCAAAACATGAGACATTGGAGGAATGGTACTTCGCAAGAAGTCATAACATTCCTCATCTTGAAAAATTATTTTAATTTGTTTAGGGCTCTGGATTTATAGTGATGATAACTTCTGTTACCAACTAGTGACTGTTCACTATATGTACATGTACTGTTGCAAACTATCTGATGCTTTATAGAGAGTACACTGGGACTCGATAGAGTAAGCAAGCTAGGAATAGTGATAGGCAGGCTAGAGAGGGTGTCCAGCTGCAAAACAGTCAGCCAAAGTGATTATTTCAGAAATGGTCCTATGGCAGGTTAGGCTAAAAGAAGACAGACAGATAGGCAGACAGACAGATGGACTGATTGGTTGATTTGGTGCTTGCAGTTTAACCAAGGTCATCACACATGCTGAACTTATGTTCTTTTGTCAAGCTACACCCCAGGTAGAGGAAAAAGATTCAGGAATGACTGAAAAGACACGCTTTCTTCTGTGAATTCTGAGAAGTTGTTGTATGGCTAGAACTTTCAATGATAAACTCCAGAAGGGAGCTTGTCTGTGAAAGATGGGAAAATAGAGAAAGGCACAAAAAGTGAAGACAACTGGGTCTCTGAGGACAAGATTCAACCCCACGTGTAGCTATGTCTCAGACCAATTTGCCTTAGAAAACTTAGTTGCATGAAATAGTCTATTTCTCTTTTTTGCCCCATGACTTCTTAAAGTAGCTTTCTGTTTTAAACCTGCATACGAAAGGGCCTGGGATGTTCTCTCTTGTCAAACTTTTTGAGGACTGCAGGAAAAGCAAGGGGTTTCTTGTACCATTCTCTTTCATGTTATGATCCAACACAATAGATGGTCGCTCCTTTTTTCTTTTCATTTTTCCTTTTAAATGTATGTGTCTTTCGTTATGGTGCAAAATCCTGCAGTGTAAGGATAAAGGCGCTCTCTCTCTCTCTCTCTCTCTCTCTCTCTCTCTCTCTCTCTCTCTCTCTCTCTCTCTCCTCCCTCTCTCTTTCTGTTTGTGTGTGTGTGTGTGTGTGTGTATGTGTGTGTAACTCTTGACTTGTCCCCAAATCCAAACAATTTACAAAAACATATTTTTTTTAACATTTTACAAGCATCTACTTATTTATATCTTTATTTGGTACAGGGTCTTGCTGCACAGCTTGGACTCGTGATCTTCCTGTCTCAGACTTTCGGTGCTGGAATTACAGGAGTGCACCACCATACCCAGTGCAGATGGCTGTCTCAGTGCAGAGCTGGCACAGCATGCAGTACTGGGGATCAAACCTGAGTTCTTACACTTGCCAGGCAGGTGCTTTACACTGCTAAGCTATCTCTCTGGTCCACAGTTTTCAAAATTTGAACAAAAATTTCTTTGTCTTTTTCTTTTGTAGTGCTGGGGATTGAATCCAGGCTTTTTGCAAATGCTGTTCACTGTAGGCCTTAAAAATCATATTCTTTAGATATCTATCTGTAAAGGTGAACATTCTCTAACTTTCTCTCATCATAAAGCATTGTCCTTCAAACTTCAACATGTAAGCAAATCATCTAAGAGTCTTCTCAAGGTATAGATTTCATTTTAGAAGACCAGTGGGTGGGAATAGACATTCTCAGTTTTAAAAAATGTCTCAAAATACTATGAGCAGTAAACATTTTTGAGTGTGTCACCAAATTTCTCCATCAAAACGTCAAGTTGCAGCGTACTGAAACACTCTGCTAAAACACTCTGACTTTGTGAAGCAGTGAAGATGTATTTTTTTTCAAGAGGTAATCTCAAATTCTAACTATTCCAAGAGAGATTAACTTAATAACATAAAATTTAGGACATACAGAGCTATTTCTTTCTTGCCTAATCAATCAACAAGTTCTTATTGAGGACTGATTCTGAGTTTGGCCCTGGGCTAAATATTATGACATACAAAAGAAATGTGGGAGCAGTTCAGGGGAGCTAATGTGACACTTGCAGAGTGATGGGGACTAATGATTCAGGAGTGCTGCTTAGGTCCTTCACAGCCCTGGTCTTTCAAAACATTATTTCTTTTCCTTTTGACCCTTCCTTCCTTCCTTCCTTCCTTCCTTCCTTTCTTTCTTTCTTTCTTTCTTTCTTTCTTTCTTTCTTTCTTTCTTTCTTTCTTTCTTTCTTTCTTTTCTCTCTTCTTTCTTTGTCTTTCTGTGTAACACTCTGAGGACAAGATTCAACCCCCTGTGTAGCTATGTCTCAGGCCAATTTGCCTTGGAAGACTTAGTTACATGAAACGGTCTATGTCTCTTTTTGCCTCATGACTTCTTAAAGTAGCTTCCTGTTTTAAACCTGTGTACAAAGAGGTCTGGGATGTTCTGTCTTGTCAACCTTTTTGAGGACTGCAGGTAAAGCAAGGGGTCTCTCTCTCTCTCTCTCTCTCTCTCTCTCTTTCTCTCTCTCTTGTCTTACTTTTGTGACAATGAGGAATAAAATAAAGCTTGAGAGACCAAATTTCAGACCTTTGGTGAATTAGTTTACTCTGATATTTTTTCCTTACTCAGATTGATCCATCCAACCAGGGCATGAGGGTTTTGGCCTGGTGGCTGCCTTGTTCCCTGGGGATAATTCTAACAAAAGAAAACGGAGATAGGGAACAAGGTTCCATGGAGCTTTTGTTGCCAGTCTTCCTTGAGGATGCTGGATCTCAGCCATGCTTTTGACACAAATAACACGAAAAGGAGAAAGTAGTCAAATTTGATATCTAGGCCATAAGAATCATTGAACAACTTAATGACTGTTAAGTTTAATCACATCACTGCATCAAGGAGGAAACTGTAACAAGACCAGAGTTTGACTTGCCCAGAGTGATACTCTGCTAATGAAGTGTGAGGCCTGTGCTTGCTGGCCAGAGTTCTTTCCCTTACACAAATAAGGATGCACTGAGGCAGGATGGCCAAGACTCATGGTGTTATCTGTAGTCACACTGCATCTGACTGCCACACTACTTTAGGACTAGTGGGCTTTTTAGTCTCTTTGTGCCTCAGTTTTCAGATTTATTAAATGGGGATAATGGTAGTAACTACTCCAAGGTCTATTGTGACAATAACATGGATTGGTACAATATATGTGTTATTTAGAACAGTGCCTCTATCACATCCAGCAAACTTGAGTGGCTTTCAATCTATGTGGGCTGTTACAACAAAATATCATCAACTGGATAGCTTGTAAACAGCTTACGGTTCTGAGCTTCACAAGGCCATGATCATGGTACCAGCAAGTTCTCTCTGATGAGGGCCCTTTTTCTGACTCATTGGTGGCACTTCCCGTGGCTTCCCATGGTAGAGGGTACTAATTTCATTCATGAGGCCTTCATCCTCTTAACTTAATCAACTCTAATTACCTCTCATTGATCCCATTTCAAAATGTTATTGAGATTAGGATTAGAAGTTGACCAGGAGAGGTACAAAAATTTAGATAACAGCACTGGGTATTATTTGCCTTGCAGTGTTGCTTTACATGATGTGATTTCAAGACTAATGATAAAGAAATCTCTACTGTATTGTAGCTGTAAACCCTAGACCAGGGGTGGCAAACAGGCACATGCAGTACAGAAGACTTTTTGCTATCATTGCAAGCTCTAAAAGTTTTTCCATCACTACCCTAGGTCCTTCTTTACTTATCTGTCATTGTCTCACACTCCATTATTCTTTTTTAAGTTTAATTTTATTACTTTTAATAAGAAACGAGACATTTTTAAAACATGTTAGTAGGACAACCACAATAATTAATACAATGCATATTGTTGTCTTCATAGTAGTTGTTCAGAGTACAAGATGTAGACATGACAACTTTTCTAAACAGTACTTGTACATATATTTCTTCTCATTGAACTAAGAGAAAGTAGTTGTATGTATAGTCCAACATTCTATAATAGTAGTGGGTTATCAGCAGAACTGGTATTGTTAGAAGCTGTTGACTCGAGCCTTTTACAGCTCAGCATACTAATCCTGCTTTACTTGTTATGCCTCATGGTTAGATGTCTCTGCTGGATGGTTAAGGCCAAGTTAAAGCAACACCTATATAACAAAACATATAACTTTTGTATCTTTCAAGGTCAGTCAAATCCCCTCAAGATTTACCATAAAACCATGTACAAAATTTTGTAGAACTTTTGCCAGTGTCAGCAATCTGGATGAGTCACGGCAATTGCTTGACCAGTTTGTTCTCTGTGAAAGCCCGAGAAAATATTTTCTCTCTAGGTGACTCTCCTTAGGCACACTATACATCATTGATCCCTTTCTTCTGTGGCCCTATAATCTCAAACAGAAAATTTGCGACAACACTGAGTTATAGGATGTTACAGTACAGGTTCTCTTATGTCCAGAATCCTCACTGAACTTGAAGGGCGAGGACCAAAATATTGACTATCCTTGTAGGCCTTCTTTTTTTCTAATTTTTGGTCTGTGAACTTAAGTTTTTAACCCTCCAGAAGAGAAGCTTAGTCATACTGTTATTCTATAACATAGGTACTTGAGCTTAACATCACTGTCTTTCTCAATATTAAATGCCTTAGACTTAACAATCTGTATTTTCCATCAATCATTGATATTCTAATAAATCCCTATAGAATGTGATAAAAAAAGTTACACTTTTTTACACAGAAATTTAGAAATTTAACCACATGCAAAATTGTAGCAGGTCAATCCTATGGCATTTTATCTTGTCTCTTATTCTCTCTTTTTTTTAAACAAACATTTACTTGAGAAAGGGTATAGCAATAACTGAAATGACATTAGAAGCAGCACACATCTAAAAGACCAGAATGACAGGCATTTCAAGCATGGTTTTAGTATTACCATTGTTATCCTCAGTGTCAAAAACCTGTTGGAGATTCTTAGGACCATTGTCTAATTCATCCTGTGTATACAAGTGCATAGTTTTGCCCCTACCATGTTTCCTAACTTTTCTGCTTGCTGTCTCTTCATTGTTTAATCCTTAAGTTCTTGATTTCCATTTAGCTGTGTTATGCCTTTCCATTTTTATTTCTTCTTTTGAGTTCTTACACTGGGAAGACGGTATGGTATTTACACATGTAGGTCTGGTTTATTTCACTTATGAGTATATGTTTAAGAAACATGAACTTATATATGATGGCTTTGAGTTTATTATTCTTCATAGCTGAGTAATATTCCATTGTATAAAAATACCACATCTTTTTCAATCATTCTTCAGGTGATGGGCATTTTGGTTCTTTCCAAGATTTGGCTATCATGAATCGTACTGCTGTAAACATAGGAG
>PVKN010012504.1:0-20719 GCA_004027915.1 Capromys pilorides
TCCTCCACCTCCTTGCTTCTGAGCAGCGCTGTGCTCTAGCAGGCATGGACAAGCTTATCCTTCTCTGCCCACAGGGGGTGCTTGGTTACTTCAAGGTTTTGGTGACTGTGACTGACGTCATTTGCTGGGCATGGCAGTGCATGCTCATAATCCTGGCGCTCTGAAAGGCTGAGGTAGGAGGACTGAAAGTGCATGTCCAGCCTGGGCAAATCGGTGAGATTCTCTCTCAAAGAAAGAGGTCTGGGGATATAACTCAGTGCAAAGGCCCTGGGTTCAGCCACCAGTGCTACACATGAAAGAAAGAGTCGTCATCAGCAGCCATGTGCAGGACTGGACTAATCCTGCCTTTATTTGTTGTTTTGGGGTAAATCCTGCTAAGCAGGCAGCTCTGAGGTTGAGCTGTGCTCGGCCCCGCTTGTTTTCCTCCTCCCTACAGCCTCAGTTCCAGCTGCTCCTCACCAGTTCCTGGGTCTATATTAGATGTTCAGTGGGGCGTGTGAGTGGGCCTCCAAATGGCTTCAGTCTGCTGTCCTTGTGATTAAGGACGTGCCTCTTTCGGGGCTGTTCCCTTCCGGCTGTCTTCCTGTTTTGGTTGAGCGTGCTTTTGAATCTCTTGCTCCTGTGTGGGACTGGGCTGCTTGGGCTGGAGGGTCCTTCGGGGATTCTGACTCTGTCCTTCATTGGTTGTCTTGTGATGGTCCTCCTGTCACTCACTGCCTTCTGTCCTGTAACTCTGTACATCTGACAGGGACCTCGGGCATGGCTCCTCGGGGACCTCCGGGGACAGTGAGCAGAAGCCCTCTGCTTCTTCCTGCCTTGCACTGGGTGATCAGACTCAGTTCCCACCCACTCTGGTGGACTCGAGGCACTGGCCTCCCGGGTGGCCCTCTGAGTCACAGGTCAGAAGGTGTCACTGGCCTGCCTCAAGGTCATGTGCTGCTCCTGGCCCCAGATCCCGGGGTGCTCAGTGTGGACCCGGAGACTACTGGGGAGCCTTCCTGGCTCCAGTTCTCCGCTGGCCCTGGCGCCTTCCTGGCGTCCTTTCCCTCTGCTGGTGATAAGGCTGCCGTGATAACATAATCTGCCCCAGAGCCGCCAGCTCTCTCGTCCCGCATGCATTTGCAGGAGGCCAACTGGTAGCTGGGCATGGGTGTCTGGAGGGGGTTGTCCAGGGCTCCCACAGCTGGGCTGGCACGGGTTCTGCTCCTGGATGAGATCTGAAGGCCCGGTTTTAGGAGGCCCTGTCCTTGAGTCAGAGATCAGAAGGAGGGAGTGCAGGTGGGTGCCCCAGACCCAGGTGGGGGCCTGCTGGCTGGAACGTACTGAAGCCTGGCTATTTCCAGAAGCACCTGAGATCCTGGCGCCCCAGCCCCAGTTGGAGGATGGACACAGCCCCTCAGGCATGAGCTGTGACGGTGGGATGAGGCCTCTGCTGTGCTCGGTCGCCAGCTGGCCCCTGGGTGGGTGACGTGCCTGGCAGCCTTGGGAAATCCTCGGCTGGCATGTCAGGTGAGAGCCGGGCTGTCTAGAGCCCTCCAGGAAGTGACCCCTCGGGCTGGAGGGGTCACTGGCGTGATTGTGCCACACAATGGACAAAGGGAGGCTGGTGTTTCCAAGGCGCCTTCTGTAGGCTCCCCAGAAGGCTCCTCCTGCAAGCCCTGGGATGGGCTGACCTATAAAGCTGGGGTCCTGGGCTTGGGGACTCAGGCTGCTAGTGCTGGACAGGTGCGGGCATGAGGCCAGACCTGCTGAGCCTGGTGCTGCTCTGGGTGTTGGTGGCTCGGGCAGAGGTCCTGGTACAGCCTGACTTTGATGCCAAAAAGGTACTAGGCTCAGAGCTGCACCCAGTGGGTGTGGGCCAAGCCCCTGAGGAAAACCTTGTGGGTGAAGACGGGAATGCAGTGTCCAGCAGGCCCATTGTGCCCCCCCCGTGGTGCCCCTGCTGTCCCTCTGGTCTGGAACTGGCCTGGGCAGTAGGGACTCCTGTCCGCCCTGTCTGAGGCCTCACTCGTTACTTCAGGCACCTCCCTGCTTCTGTGGCCCTGGGCTTGTCCGTGACCCTGGGCAGGGAGGTCCCGCTCTCCGGCCTGGTGGTCACTGAACTTGTCCTACAGTTCTCTGGCCTCTGGCATGTGGTCTCCATGGTGTCTGACAGCAAGGTCTTCCTGGAAAGTAAGGACCACCTGCTGATGTCTACCCAGGATGTCAATGCTACCGTGCAGGGTGACCTGGGTGTGCACATAGAGCTGCCCTGGTGAGCGGCAGGGGTCTGGAGGGCTGGGGAGGGGCTGGGACAGGCAGGCAGTGACGAGCCTTGCACCCCAGGAGGGACGGCTGCCAGCAGGTGGATGTGCAGTACCTGAAGGTGGGCTCCGAGGGGCACTTCGCGGTCCCAGGTAGGTCCTCAGTGCCGGGAGGCAGACCAGGCTGTGTGGACACTTCCTGCCCGCGCGGAGTCTGTATCGAGGTCTGGGGCGTGGTGGTTGGGCTGGCACGTACATTGGTGGCTTGGCTCGTGATCCGTGGTCCCCTCGCAATCATCTCGATAGCCCTGGGCTACCTGGACGTCCGCGTGGCAAACACAGACTACAGCTCCTTCGCCGTGGTCTACATCTACAAGGAACTGAAGGGGGAGCTCAGCACCGTGGTGCAGCTCTTCAGTGAGCTGTGCCCCGCCCCGCCCCGCCCCTCGCCAGCCCCTTCCCCTCACCCCCCAGCCCCCTTGTTTCTAGGCCCCCTATAGAGCCCCCCATCTTGCCATCCAGTCTACCCATCCTGATCCTAAGCTCCCGCCCATGCCAGACCGGGGCACACCCGCCCTCGCCCCTTGGTCTTGCAGGTCCAACCGAACCGGGCCTGGCAGGCTTCAGGGTGCAGGTCCCACTGCGCTGTGGACGCGGAGGGGTGGCCCTGACGCAAGGGCTTTGGCCTTGGTGCTTGTGTGTGGGGGGTGTGGGGTGGAGTAGAGCGTGGGCCTGTGGGGACCCTTCCTTGCCTGCCTCACACCCTCAATGGAAGACTTTCGGGATCCTTAGGTGGGGAGGGGCCGGCCCGGTGAGCGCTGGGAGTGCGGGCAGCAGCGAGGGTGCCAGAGGGGCAGGGCCCGGGAGGGCCAGCTGGAAGGGCTTAGGAGATCTTTGGCAGACCCCGCTGTACACGCAGCCAGCCCAGCCGGGGCAGCCAGACTGTCAGCTTCAGGGAAGCGGAGGGACCCTGCTTCCGTGTCCCGCTCGGGGTTTACTGCGGTTCCACTTTGCCCCAGGCCGGACCCAGAACGCCACCGCCCAGGCGCTGGAGGTGTTTCAGGACTTCTACCCGACGGTGGGGCTCCAGGACGACATGGCCGTCAGGCTGCCTCCATCAGGTGCCCTTACCGCCGAGGACCCGGCCCGAGGACCCTCCCCTGGGCTTCCCCGAGTGCGGGTGTGGCCTGCCCCTCCTGCCCTCTTGCCCTGCAGTGCAGGAGCGCAGGTCTGGCTGTGGGAAGGTGGGACAGTTCTTAGGAACATCTCCTCCCACAGATGCATGCTCCCTCCGGCAGGGGGACGCTCAGACAGCCCCGGAGTCCAGCCCTAGCCCCACCCAGGTGGGGGGCATGGTGAGTTCTCCAGGATCTGCCTCGGTTTCTGGGCCCCTTGCTACTCCCTGTCCCCTCCGAGGTCTGCTGCACAGATCTCCTCTCCAGGTCTATCTGGAGAGGCCCTGGCCTCAGGCCTCACCTTAGACACCGCCTTTCCAGGCAGCCTGCTCTGATGCTCAGCTCTGGAGTCTCAGCAGATGGGCGTTCTCTCCCAGCCCTGGGGTCCAGAGCCCAAAGTCTAGGAGCCCGCAGGATTGATCTTGGGCTCTGCGGACACCTGCCTGGCCTCTCCCTCTACCCATGCCTCCTTGTCCCATGCAGTGTCACCTGGCCTCTGCCTGCTGTGATCTGTGCTCCAGGTCCCTCTCCTCATAGCCATCTGTCATTGGATTTAGGTCCACCCCAGGTCCATAGAGATCCTTTCTTGAGACCCCTGACCATCCACATCTACAAAGACCTTAATTCCGGGTGAAGTCCTATTCAGAGGCTCTGGGGCTGTGAACTTTGGGGGATATTGTTCAACCCATGCACCCTGGTCTCCACCATTCTGGGCTCCCTCCCCGGGACTCCATCAGGGTAGGACTACTGCCTCATTGCCTGTCTGCCCTGGGGGCTCTGATGCAGGTGGATTTGGGGATCAGAACCCAGAAAGCCACGAGGTCTTGCCCAAGCCCATCACCAAGAATGTGGGCACCAGCACAGGCCACGAGTCAGGGATGGCAGGGAGTGGGTGGGCATCCCCGTAGATCTGCGGGCTCTGCCCTCGTTCTGCTGACTTCTGAGCTGAGCTCTGCTCTGGCCTCCCTTTTCCTTGACTGTTTACTTCAGTGCCAGGGACACTGGGTTGGAACAAACCCATGAACAGTTCCCTCTCCTGCCATCGTGAGGTGGCTTCGGGAACATTAGGGGTGTGGATCAATGGCACATCTCCCTGGAGCAGGCATATTCTTCACTTTGGTCTCTCCACCCAAAGCGACAGGACCCTGGGACGACCCCTAGCAGCAGCATGGGTGTCCACATCTGCAGAGGTCTTGGGGGGCAGCGGCAGTGTGTGGGGGCAGCAGGCGGACCTGGTTGCTGTGCCTCTTTGTGCAGGCTGACTCTGAAGCAGCAAACCGAACCACCTCAGGAGCTGAGTGAGACCTGCGGCCCTCGGGGGCACCTCTGGGCGCCCCTCATCCTCCTGCTCCCCCGTCCCAGCCAATAAACAGATTTGCAGCCTCACAGCTTCTCCCCTCCTTGGGGATGGCCTTGGGGAGGGGGCAGTGGTCTCTGCCTTGAGCCCAGCACTCCTGGGGAGACTGAGGCCAGGGGGAGGTGGAAAGCAGACGTGGTTACTTGGGGAGTGGGAAGCCGTGGCGCCCCGAGAAGGTGGCCCTGAGTGCTGGCACCCCGCTGGCCACTCAGGCTGCAGGCTGTCAGTGCAGCGTGTGGGTTCCAGCTCTGCCTCCATCGGAATCTGGGCTCATGGCTGAAGCCTCTGGGAGTCGTGGCAGGGCCAGTCCTGGAAAGGGCCAGGATTGAGCCCAGCATGGGCTCCGGTTGTTTGCTCTGTGACAGAGCCCTGTATGCACAGGACCGACCCGTCTTCATCCTCAGAGCAGGATAAAGAGACACAGAGAGGGGCAGGGGAGATAGCTCTGTGGCTCAAGTGCCTGCCTGGCAAGTGCAAGGTCGTGAGTTTGAATCCTGCTCCTGCAAAAAAAAAAAAAAAAAAAAAAAGAGGCACAGAGAGGTAGGGTAGGTGGTTTGAGGTCACCCAGCCAGTTCAATCCCGGGACTGGCTCTGGGGCGGGGACTTACATTGTCCCAGTGCGTGAGTCGGTACAGGGAGGGCCCTGCTGGGTGCCCACTGCTGTGGTCCTCACCAAAGCTGTTCCTGGTTCACCAGATGGTTCCAGCACTTATGCTTTAGCGCGCCGGGAGTGGGCGGCAGGAAGCTTCGGGGTTCTGGTCCACCGCTGCCCAGCGCCCGCGCCCTCCCGGCACAGGAGCGGAAGCAGTCAGCCACCCCGACGCCAGGCAGCCAGCTGCCCCCGGCTGCGCCTGCCCTCCCACTCCTGCCTGGCTGCATCGGTCCCACAGCACCCTGTCCTGCCACCTGCCACCCTTCTCCAGTCCCCTCGTCCCTGTCCTCCCCTGCTTGTTCCCCTGCCTGACAGCCTATCTGATACTCCCAGCAGTGGAGTCCCCTACCCTCCAGCCCAGGCCTGAGGTGGGAGGCTGACCCCAGGACCAGGTCCTGTGCCCCCATGCTATGGGAAACCAGGAAGAAGAGCGCCCGACCCAGGATGACCATGGCCCTCTGTGGTCCCAGCACCAGAGCTTGTCCCCCTTGGGATGGGGGTCCCCGGCCATGCTTGGCCCATCTTTCCCTTTCCTTAGGTGAAGTAGAGAGGAAAAGGAGGGAGGGGAATTTTATTGCTTAAAGCTTATTTCTACAGATAAAGCTATTTTTGAAAATAAGCTGGGCGTGGTGGTGCATGCCTGTAATCCCAGCACTTGGGAGGCCGAGGCGGGAGGATCGGTGTGAGTTCAAGACCAGCCTGGGCTACAAAAGTGAGCTCAAGGCCAGCCTGAATTGCATAACAAGACCCTATCTCAAAAAGACAAAAAAAAAAAAAAAAAAAAAAGTCTGCCTTAAAAGAAATAATCTGTGACCTGAGAGAGTCGTAGCACAAGGGAGGTTGCTGGACACTGGGTGGGGGTCACAGGACAGCTTGGAGCAGGTCCCAGGAGGGCAGGGCTCCAGGAGGTGGGGGTCAGGCAGGACCTGTCACCATCCTGAAAGTCATTGTTGTTACATATGGGGAAACTGAGGTAGAGCAGCTTGCCCGGGTCGCGTTGCAGCCCTGCTGGTGCCTGGAGGACTGAGCCCCTTCTCTCCTGAGGGTCTGTCACGCCTCCCCAGGAAGGGACGAGCAGGGACCAGGACATGGGCTCTGCCTGCATTTCCATCTCTGCTGGTCCCTGAATCACAAATCTGGTGCTGGGGTCAGCAGAAAACGCGGCTGTGTTGCTCTTGGGGGGCTCGGAGAGCCCATTGGGCGGAGGCCGGAGGCCGGGCGGGGGCTGTGGCCTGGTGCTCTCTGGCCCCAGGAGGCCGCCAGTCAAGGCTGAGCACTGGCCTTCACTGTGATCCCTGACAGACAGGGAGGAGCCATGGCTATGTCCCTTGTGGAGGTGGCTTCCGGGCGGTTGTGTAACCTCTGCTCACACTGTGGCCTCTGCTGGCTTCGGGGTGTGGGTGTCGCTGGCCAGGCGACTCCAGAGCAGAGGCATGGGGCATCTCAGGGCAGGCGGCAGTCAGGGTGGGCTGGTGACGCTCTTGCTCTCCGGATGGCTGCACACACTGCCCCGCTCTCTGATATAACCCGCTGCTGTGGGCCAGAGCAGGAGCCGCGCTATGGAGGTCAGGGTGCTGAGCGCCGTCCTGGGCGTCCTGGCAGTGCTGCCAGCTGGGTGGGCCCTGGTGGACTTGGACCAGCGCAAGGTGCTGTTTCCTCAGGGCTGGGCTCTCTGGCTTGGTGGGGCCCTGGTAGGCGGGACACAGAGGGCGCCAGGCCACAGCAGGTCCCTCTCCCTTCCCTCCAACCCTTGGCTGGCTGTTGGAGTCGGGGCGGGACTCACCTGTCAGTCCCAGGGGCCAGCACCTCGGGAGCCTGAGGCCCCAAGGCCTCCAGGCCCTCTGTCTGTAAGGCTTGTGAGGGATGGGCTCCCCTGGGGTCCACTCTTGCTCCCTGGAAGGGTGGGCCTCCGAGATGCTTCCTGTCTAGGGCTCCCCTGTCCTGCCAGTGGTGCTGGTGGGCCAAGCATTCTGGGCAGCTCAAGGGCATGGAACTGGGCAGCTGGCTCCAGAGGTCTCTGCTGAGTCAGCCTGGGGCTTGGGCGAGTACTGACATAGGAGGCTGGCCTGGAGGGGTCGGAAGAGCTGGGCCACTGGGGCACCCCAGCTTCTTGCTGAGGTGCTTCTTGCGCTCTGCTCTCTTATCTGGTCTCCTTGCCCTGCCAGGAAGCAGCAGAGTGTGGCTCCTGGGACATAGAATGGGAGGACACTGCTGTCCCAGCCCCTCAAGGAAGCCCTCGGGAGGAGGACCCTGGTGGGAGAAGTCAGCTCTAGGATTCCTTTTTTTTGAGTCGGGGTCTCATTGTGTAGCGCAGGCTGGCATTGAACACAAAGTACTGCTGCCTCAGCTTCCTGAGTGCTAGGGTTACAGGTGTGCCCCACAAGCCCAGCAACTTTGGGACACCTTGCTGCCTTGTTGCTAAGCCTTGTGGGCATCTTCTACGCCCTCAAAGCCCATCAGCTCTTTGTCCAGGGGTCCCTAGGGTGCCCCTGGATCCCAGGACAGGGCCTCAGCTGGCTGCTCCAAGCTTCGGGCAGCTCGGGCTCTCTGCCTAGATTGGGGGATTCTGGCGGGAAGTCGCTGTGGCCTCGGACAAGAACCTGGCACTGAAGACCCCGAGGAGGACAGAGGGGGTGTTCCTCACCGTGAACGGGAGCAGCCTGATCGTGAAGGTCGTGTTTAACAAGTGAGAGGCCAGGGCCTGCCATGGGATTGGCACTAGGTGTCCCCCGACTTTGCCCATGCCCACCTGCCTGGGACCCCTAAGTGCTCAATCTGCATTTCCTCCCAAATATAAGCTGAGGGTTTGCTGGAGCCCTGGAAATGTGGGCGAGAGGAATGAGGGGCCGCCCCACTCCGCTGGCCTTGCCTCCTCCGCCTCAAAGGAGCCTGAGGCCGCTGGCCTCACTGGGGGTGGTGGTGCGGGGCCGCCCCAGAGGTGGGGTGCAGGCTGCCAGGTTCCTCACAGGTACGGCCCTACCTTTCAGCTCCGGCAGCTGTGAGACAGAAACGGCGGTGGGCTCAGAAAGTGGTGCTGCAGGGTTTGCTTTCCCCGGTAAGCGCGATGCCCTGTGGCTGCAGCCCTGTCCCCCGCTGTTGTGCCTTGCAGCTGGGCTCCTCAGGACCCCCACGCCAGCCCTGCAGCTGCTCTCAGGCCCGGGACAGGGGAGGGTGGCCTCTGGGCACCCCCAACCTGGGCGCTGTGTCTGCACAAGCCCTCCCTTGCCCCCTCGCTCCTAAGGCCACAGGGAGATGCACGTGCTCGACACGGACTACACGCGCTACGCCATCCTGCGGCTGTCCCTGCTGTGGCAGGGCCAGAACTTCCATGTGCTCAAGTACTTCAGTAAGCTCCACGGGGTGGGGGGTTCCGCCCCGCGCGTCCCAGGCCACCCAGCAGCTCCCTGTGCCTGCAGCTCGGAGTCTGGAGGACGAGGAGGAGCCGGGGTTCAGGAAGTTCCGGGAGATGACAGCGGACACCGGCATTTACCTGGTGGCCCGGCATGGTGGGTGCAGGCGCTAGGGGAGGCTGCTGGGTCGGGGCCCTGCTGGGTGTGGGCCCTCCCGCCTGCCCTCATGCCAGCCCGTCTGCAGGGAGATGCGCAGAGCTTCTGAAGGAGGTGAGCCGCGTCTTCAGCCTGCGGCCCCAGGCCCCGTACAGCCCTGGTGGTCCCTGAGGCCCCAGACCCTGCCCTGGGCGGGAAGACCATGCGTGTCTCCGCATGGGGCTCACCCTCTCCCTGTGCCCCGGGGCCACCCTGCCCTCATCACTGCCCTTCTCTGTTCAGGGGCTGATTTAGAGCAGCTCCTGCCCGGGCCCCCGCCGGAGCTTCGCAGCTGCCTCTCCTGCCCTGCCCACAATAAAGCCCGCTGGATACCACCTCTGTGCCCAGGCGTCCTTCCTACGGGGGGGGCCGAGGGTGGAGGGGGATCTGTCTGTCCCCTGTGGACACAGCAGTGTGTTGTTCCGGGACACCCCGGCTCTGCTCCTGCATCCTCTCACTCGGGGCAGCAGGGCTGTGGGGCTGGGAAGGCCCGGGACAGCAGCTGTGTTAGGGTCCATGTCTGTTCTGCGTGAGCTGCCTCATCCCTGCTAGACAGGTGCGCAAGCAGGCAGGGGGACGCTCACCCTGAGTGGTGGCCAGGCCCATGCCCGGGCCCACGCTGTGCTGGAGATGGCCTAGTGTGACAGTGGCAGAGACTGGCTGGCTGCAAAGGGTGCAGGGCCTGGAAGGCCACACGCGGTCCTGTGTCCCCATGCTCTCTTGGAGTGCGGACCTTGTGGACCCTCACAGGGGCTGTGCTGGGGCACCGTCCACCCACCGTGCCTGTGATCGCCACACACAAAACACGGCCCTCAGGGGAGCTCTGAGCGGACTCCGCACTCTGCAAGGCCAGAGAGGGCTGAGGGTGCGTCCTCGCTGCCGCCCTACCACCAGGCTGGGCAGCCAGGGCAGGGCCAGGCCAGCCAGGGAGCCCGCCCGCCCCCGCCCCATGGGCCCAATCACACACCACCTCCCCTGGCCCCCAGGCACGCACGGCTTTGGGTCCCTTCCTGTCCCTGCCCCCGTCTCTCCCTTTCCTCCATCTTTCTGTCTCTCTTTCTTTCTTTCTCCCTTTCCCTGTCTCTATCTCTGTCTCCCTATCTCTTCTCTCCTGTCTCTCACTCTTTCCCTCTTCCTCATCTCTCTCTGGCCCTCTCCATCTCTCTTTCTCTGTCTGTCTCTCTCCCACCTCTCTTCCCACTGCACTCTCCATGGGGTCCCTGTCTCTTGAGGCCTGGCCTGTCACTCGGGGGCTGGGGTCACTCAGGCTGTCTCTTTGCTTCATGAACGGCAGGTGCTTTGTGCCTCAGAGCCAGTCCCTGGCCCTGTGGTGAGGGGCGAGATGCCAGGAGTAGGGCAAGTGGGCTTGTATTCTTGCCACTGCTTTCGGCTAGCAGTTCTTCAAAGCATGGGCAGCGCACGAGGGGTCAGTTCTGGTGTCCAGCCCACTGCAGCCCCTTCGCTGCTTTCAGACGCCAAGGGCTGAGCAGCCATGCGTGGCGCCTGTGTTCTCAGCTGTCCCCCGCTGCCCTGGGGCCCTGGGGCCTGGGATGCCTGAGAGGTTGGCCAGTGTGTGCCCAGCAGCCCCCACACTGTCTGCGTCCGTGTTCCTGGGCCTGCAGGGGTCTCATTTGGTTTCAGTGCCTCCTGCTCGGCTGGATGCGTGGGCAGGGTTGCCGGTTGAGGATGGTGCAGGCGTGGGCGAGCCGCCCGCTGGTCCATCCTGTGCCACCAGCTGCCCGAGGAGACCCAGCCTGTGCCCCACACGCACCCACAACAGGACATAAAGTCAGAGCCCACTGGCCGGCTCGGGGCCCGCATGCTTTGCCCTCGTGGTACAGCAGCAGCAGCTCCTGCTGGCTCATGGAGGGCAGCGTGATCCTGGCCCTGCTGGGGCTGTGCTCAGGGCTGGTGGCTGGCTCAGAGGAACGCAAGATAAAGGACTTTGACTTTTTTAAGGTGGCTGTGGGTCCTGGGGCCGACCTTGTACTGCCCTGTGGGGCTGTCCCTGCCCAGGGTGCCTCGTGTCCCTGGCTCATCCCTAGCTGTCAGAGCTCCGGAAGAGGGCTTGATCAGGGACCCTGACCCTGGAGGCCTGGGCTCCTGTGCAGCTCCGTCCCTCTCCTGTGTCCAGTTTTCAGGCCTGTGGTATGAGATCGCCTTCGCTGTCAAGGCAGGGCCTCCTGCCAAGGCCCACAGGGTGGAGAAGATGAGGGCCGTGGTGCTCCAGCTGGAGAACGGTTCCCTGGTTCTGAAAGCTGCGCATTAGTGAGCTGGGGTGGGCTGGGCTGGGTGGGGGGAACGGGGTGGCCCGTGGTCGCCTGCAGTCCTGGCTGCTTCACCCATGTCCGTTGCCTCAGTGAGTGGGACCAGGCCGAAAGCTTTCCAAGGAGGCTCTGGAGCGGGACTCAGCCTGGTCCCATGGGTGCCCTCACTGTCTGGGGCCTGCCTGCCTGTGCTGCCGCCCCCTGTCAGCAAGGCCTCCTAGCCAGGTGTCTCTGCCTACTGCACGCTGTCTGGGCGCAGCGCCCAGGGCCTGGTGCTCAGGGGCAGCCGGCTGCCCAGGGCATCTCCTGCTCTTGTAGTGAGGACCACTGCGTGGTGGAGAAGACCACAGCCATAAAGAAGGACGTGCCAGGGATGTTCACCATCGTCAGGGAGGGTGGTAAAGCCACTGTCCCAGCGCGTGGCTGTGCATGTGCTCGTGTGTGTGTGTGTGTGTGTGTGTGTGTGTGTGTAGTGGTGGCGCACACTTGTGTGTTGGGTATGTGAAGTTGTGTGTCTGCTTGTGAGTTGGTGTGCCTATTCCTGTGTTGGTGTTGATGTGTGTGAGTGTGCATGGTGCATGTGAGCATGCACATCTGTGTGTGTGAGTGTGTGTGGGTGTGGGTGTGGGTGTGTGTAACTTAGAACCCCATGGTGTTTGGCATTTGGCTCAACTCCCCAGAAAACAAAGAGGTCCAGGTCCTGAGCACCGACTATGAGACCCATGCTATCATGGATGTCCATTTCACGAAGAACGGTGTCAGTCATCAAGTCCTGAAGCTTTACAGTGAGTCCAGGCCCTGCTGCCTCTGGGCTGTGGGGGCAGGGCAGCACCTGGGGGACGCGGGAATGGACCCTATGTGGCTGTCCCCCAGACCCAGGCCTGACTCTCGCCCACAGGCCGGAGCCTAGACCAGAATGAGAAGGCCCTGGAGACGTTCCGAAAGGTGGCCCAGGAGCACGGGATCCAGGAGCCAGATATCCACCTGCTCAAGCGTGACAGTGAGTGGCCCTCACCTGGGTCCGGACCTCCCAGGGGCGGGGGAGCCGTGGGCCTGCCCTCCCTTCCCTGCACCTCACCTCGCTGCTTTCGTCTCCAGCGGCTTGTGTGGTGGAGCTGCAGGTGAGTCCCCTTCTCCTGAGTCTGGGGGATGGGCTTCGCCCGCTCCATCCTTCCCAGCAGACAGGAGAAAGCTAAGCCCAGAGGGCCTGGGGTCTGCCAGGCAGCTGGGCAGGGCGCTCAGCCACACTCCCTGGCACAGGCGGCTCTGAGCTCAGAAACATAACTTTGATGCCCTTAGGTCAAGAGGGTCCTGGCATCCCCTCTGGGCCAGCTGCTCCTCTGGCTATGGCAGTGGGGCCAGGCCCTGGGGATCCCAGGGACCGAGCTGGAGGGGAGAAGGGAGGAGGGGAGGCCTGTCGCCGAGCCCTGAGCGCTGCCCTTCTGTGTGCAGGGGCCACTGTAGACCAGCTCCTGCCCAGGCCCTGCCTGTCCTGCACTTCCCAGGGGCCACCTGCTCCCACCTCCAATAAAAGCCACTGTCACACTTGTGGCCCAAGTGTCCTTCCTGGGGTGGGTGAGGATGGCAGGTGGGTATCGGGGACCCGTCTGACTCAGGTGGACACAGCGGCTGTGCCCTGTCCCCAGCACCTCCTCTGAGCCCCACTCTGTCCCGTCTGTGGGTCACCAGGTCATCCCCACTCTGGGCAGTCTTTGTCCTGTAACTAGGAGCTCGAGGCAGCCCCAGGCTAGGCCTTACATGAACAAAGACAAGACCAGGCTCTGTGCTGGGGAGGTAGCTTGGCAGCATAAGAGCCTGTCTGGCAAGCTTAAGGTTCCAAGTTCGGTCCCCAGTACTGCATGTGATGCTGTCCCTGGAATCCCGGCCACGTTCTGTCGGCCTGGACCTGAGGGTGGTGGTGTGTAACTGTAATCCCATCACTTGGGAGACTGAGACAGGAAGATCACTATGGGTCTGAACTGTGAGTGAGACCCTGAATCATAAAAAAAAAAAGACCAGGTTCCTGTGCAGTTTCCACAGCTTTGCAAACGAAAGGGGCCACTCCAGTCCACTCCTCTGGGTTCTCCCAGGGCTCAGGCCCACAGCCCCATGTCCAAGGCCTCCACTGGCGCCCCTTGCCCAGCCCCAGTCCTTCTGCCTGTCCTAATGTGGAGCCTGGTCACACCCTCTCACCCCATAACTTGGCACCTTTACCCTCTGGTTGCCTGGTTTTCCCCACCAGTCGGTGCTGAGGCTAGAGAGCGTCAGGCAGGGGCTGTGAGGTGACCTCTATCCAGATCTGGGCTGAGCTTGCCCCCTAACATGCGGGGATAGCTGCCTCATGGGATGGGGGAGGCAGGAGGGCAGGGCTCAGGGTGGGGCAGTGCCAGGTGAGCGGGTCCAGCTCTGCGGAGAGAGTGGAGAAATGCTGCTGACCCTTAGGACCTGCCAGGACCCCAGAAAGGCCCTGCCAGGAACAAGGCCACCTCCCATGTGCCCCTTCAGTCTGGTTCCACAGAGTCCCCAGGGACAGACTTTCAGGGGCCCAGTTCTGCCCTGTCAGGGTCTTGGGGGGGCAACACGAGCTTCCTGGGTTGTTGTACCGGCACGGGCTCCCTGCTCAAGCTCAGTGGGCTCAGCCCGTGGCCGGATGCCACTCTGGCTGCCAGAACAGAGCACGCAGAGATTCGTCCCTGCGTCATTCTGCAGGCTCTGGCCCGAGACCAAGGTGCCTGCAGCTCAGTGCTGGTGAAGGGTCTCTTCGGCAGCCTGCCTGCTGTCTGCACTGGAGCCAGGCTGAGATGACACAAGAGTGCTCTGTGGGGTCTCCTGTCTGCTCTACCAGGACACAGACCTCGATGAAAAATACCAACTTAGAGACAGCAGACGTTCACAGAAATGTAATGGCATAGGGCTGGGGAGATAGCTCAGTAGAATAAGCGCTTGCCTGGCAAGTGCAAGGGCCTGAGTTCAATCCCTGGTTCCACCAAAAAAAAAAAAGTATTGGGATGAAATGAAGAAAAAATCCAGAAACACCACACCCAGGGACCTAACAGTCAACATACTGCAAACCAATGATTTGGGGACAATCTTGAGGGTTCTGTAGATTGGACACACGTTGCCAACAGGTGCAGGTGGCTGACCACTCATGAAGATTGCGGGAGCCTGGAGATGGGGGAGGGGTGTTTAACTTGCTGCAAGAAAAAACCATCAGCTCAGATTTCTATTTCTAGAGAAAACAACTTTCCAAAATGTGAGCAAGACACAGACTTACCTGCGACACCAGGATCAAACGTAGGGAATGAGCTCTTCCTTTTGATACAACGGGTGAACACGGGGCTGCTCTTGAGGCTACAGAGATGGTAGTCAGCGGGAACTCAGGTGTCCACGAAGCAGATCTGTACCCTAGGAGCGGTGGCTGAGTGCACCCTAAATCAAGTCTCCCTCCCTGCCACCCAGCTGTTCGTTCGTGTTAGCATGGATTCAGGAACTCTCAGCTTCTTTTTTGGGCCTCCACCTATTCTTGTCATTCACTTTGATGCTCAGATTCATCCAATCCTCTCAATTTCAAGGTGATGCTTACGGATTTTGTGCTGTGCCAGATGGAGGGCCAGTGACCTGGTGGTAAAGGAATTTACTGGCGGCCAGGGGTGACGGGGCAGGCACGAGCTGTTCCTGTCGGGGCTCGCTGTGGAGCAGCACAGCGGGCGGGTTCCCAAGGGAGAAGCTGCAGTCCGCGTGGGAGCTGGGTGGGCTGATGAGGGTGGAGGGCACTGCAAGGGTCCTCCTCGCAAGCCGGAGCAGCTACAGAGCCGCAGCAGAGAACAGAGAACTGTATAAGAACAGCATGTGTGGACCTGAACAGTACAATGCATGAAATGAAAACTTATAAGATGGATTTAATAACAGGTGACAAGGAAAAAGAGGGGCCCTGCTGCTGGGGACAAAGCCAGATCCCAGGCCCAGTTCAAAGGGTGGGGGGAGGGGCTCTTGTGTCTCTGAGATTGTACGCCACAGCAGCAAGCCACCGGTGTCCTCACTCAGGCCTTCAAACTTTGCTCAGGGTGTCTAGGCGCTTCCACGGTTTTTGGCAGGACAGGGCATCTGCTCATTGGCAGGAAAGTGGTTTGGGGCCCGTTTTGATCTTGGGCTGCCAACAGCCTAAGGGGAGAACTGGAGGGAACATGGCGTGCTGCCGATTCCTCTGCAGAGGCTTGTCGCGCTGGCTTTCCTGACGACGACTTGGCTGCTGTCACCACAACGCTCAGGACCTCGTTGTCCCTGAGGTTGGCGGAGGTTCTCTTAGTGGGGGCTCTGGTCCTTCCCTCTAGTGTTGCTTTCTGGCTCCGGGGAAGACCCCTCAGACTGCTGGCATGGACTCTTCATACCTCAGACACAGACTTTCTAGTTTCCGACAGTGACCTTTGGGCCTTTCCAGTGCAGATCCTTGATACAGATTGCGTGGGACATAGTGGTCGAGGCCTCTGGCGGGACTCATGCGGGACCCTGCCAGGGAGTCCCGGGCCTCAGACGGATTATTTGGGTCTCTAGTGCATAGACGGATCTCCTGCACTCTTCCACATTTGACTCTTTGGGTGAATATTATAAAATAATTCTAAGCAAGGCATGGTGGCGCATGCCTATAATCCCAGCACTCCGGAGGCTGAGGCAGGAGGATCACTTGGAGTTCGAGGCCAGTCTGGGCTACAAAGTGAGCTAAAGACCACCTCAACTGCATAATGAGACCCTGTCTCAAAAAGTAAAATAAAATAAAATAAATCTGTGAGCTATGCGTCCTGCATTCAACCAATTCCCTTGCAAATCCTGACCACAGCAGTGGAGCTCCTCCTCTTTCCCACTCTGCGTGCCTTGGGGCTCCGCCCCCACAGGCCTCTGCCGCCGTCACACGTGCCTTCTTTCGGGGAGCTGGAGATGCTGGAGCAGAGGGATGTGGCTGTGTGGTTTTGTCACAGCTGCCCAGCCCCCCACAGTGACTGCTGCAGCTTGCAGGCTGGTGGCAGGGTGGACGTGGACAGCCAGGCTGGAGGTGAAGTCAAGACGGCTGAAAAGCACCTATTTCCTCCCTCTCTGGTGACAGCTGTCATAACCCTCCACTGTGTTCCCCATGAGCCCACTGAGGAAGGACAGGGACAACCAGCCTCAGTGTCCTCCGGACATCATTCAGGTTACTTGTGGTCACTCTCTGGGCTCTTCCAACAGTGTCACCCACGGTCCTCGCTGCTCCTGCTGTCCCCCTCCCCCACTGCTGAAGTGGAGAGATCAGGGAGGGACAGGCCTGTTGCGAATGACCCTGACCTCCCAGAGCCAAGTATACCATGTTGGACACAGCCAGCCCCACTGGAGAGTCAGGCTCTGGCCCTGTCACTTTGAAGCTCTGGGTGTGCCCTGGGAGATGTCCATACTGACCTTAATGGCTTCCAGTTTGAATGGGGCCATAGAATCAAACTTGGACGAATCAGTAGGCTCCGGTCAGCAGGCTCAAATATGGACCAATCACGGGCTTAAGTTTGGACCAATCAACAGGCCTGAATTTTTGACCATCACAGGCCTGCAGCTGCACCTTGAGCAGCAGGCCCTCACCCTCCCTAGGAGGCCTTTGGCTGGGAGTGCTCTTGGGTTACGGCACAAGTGCTGTCTACATAAAGCCTCACTCTGGGGGTCCAGTAAACCTGCTCATAATTTATTTCTAGGCTTAGACACTCTTGTAAATTGTGGGGAACCACTCAGATGCCTCAAGACTGAGGCGTGTCTAAGGACACCTGAACACATTGGCCCGCTGTCTGGCCGGGCATACGTAGTTATGCAGTTAGGGAACATGCGTGCCCTGGCCACAGCGAGGTGTGTGAATGTGAGTGTGAGATAACAAGCTGCACAGGAACTAGGTGGCAGACCCGCCGGCGGCTCTGCCCCATGTGGCTGCTGCTGGTGCGGGTGTGGATGTCTTGTGCACGCGCGTTCTTTCACCTTGGGACCGAACCTACGAAAATCTCCCTTGGGGGCCCCCAGCTGGCCAGACGCGAGTCTACTGGGCCACCCGGTCTCTCTGAACACAGGGTCATCTGCCCTGAGAGCTCCGGGCTGTGGAGCTGCAGCTGCTCCTCTGTGATTGCCTGCCCTAGGGAGCAGGGAATCCTCCCGGAAGCAGCCGCAGGCGCTTTGTCTTCTGGCCCCGTGGTGGGTGCTGAAAGCCTCGCAGGGTGGCACACCCTTGAATTTCTCTGCTTGGAGTGAGAAGGGTCTCTATTGGCTTCCGGGGCTCTGGGACGAAGCCCAGCGGCCTGGGCAGCTGCCTCTGCAGTCTTTTGAAAACCCACCCAGCACGTCACTGCGTTTCCTGCTGCGGGGCTGGCACCCCTCCTCTGGCGCAGACTCTCCTTGTGGTCGTCCTGTTCCGCTGTGCTGCTGGGTTGCTTACCTAATATCCCGAGGACTATGTTTTCTTGCTGCTCATAAATGGCGTTGTCGGAAACAGGATTCTGGACCGCCTGCGTGAGGGTCCAGCACACGGCATTGTGTGCTCTGTGCAAGAGTTGGTCCCCAGTCTTCATCTTTCTCTGCTCTTGACAGTGTTTGGGGCATCAAGATTACCTGGCCGAGGAAATCTGACAGAATCGACATCAGCCAGCGTGGCGTGTTTATAGTGACTTTCCTTGTTTATTCCATATGGAAATTGGCCTGTTCAAGGTTCAGTCTTCCTGTAAGTGTATCCATTTCTTTTTTTTTAAATTTATTTATTTTTTACTTGTTCATTTATGCTATGGCTGGCTCAGCCTGCCCTGGGGGTGGAGCTGGCGCAGCATGCGGTGCCGGGGATCGAACCGCTGTCCCTGCAGTTGCCTAAGCAGGTGCTTTAGACCTCTGAGCTATCTCACCAGCCCAGTGTATCCATTTCACTGAAGGCTTCACAGTTCTTTGCTTAAAAGTCCCCAAAGTACTTTACTATACCTTTTCCTTTCTACCCCAAGTAATTTTCCTTTTGTTTCTTGTGTATGTGTCCATGTTCTCTCCATTTCTTTTAATTTAAGGGAGAGATCTGGTGATTCTGTTAGTTTTTCAAAATGTGACGATGTGATTAATTATACCTCCTACTTCTTATTCTCTATGATTCCCGGCTTTCAGCATTACTTTCTCTATTCTAGTGATTTCTTTTTGATACCTTTTTTTTTTTTTTTTTAACCTTTGAGTTGAGGTCTAGCATGAGTATTTTAATTCGTTCATATTTAATGGCATAAATATTAAATGTATAACTCTTCTTGTGGTCACTGTTTTACTGGTGTTTTTATTCAACAAAACCCTGTACTTTCCACTTGTATTTTTTATCCTAGATTTTTTAAAGTGTATTTTAGTACAGGGTCTACAGGGTCTCACTACACAGATTGGACTCTAGTGATCCTCCTGTTTTCAGCCTTCCAAGTGCTAGGATTGCAGGTACGTGCCATCACGCCCAGTCTCAGTTGCTGTCTTAGAGTGCCCCAGGGGTGAGGCTGGCATGGCAAGCAGGGGCTTGAACCTGGGTCGCTGTGCTGGCTGAGCTATCTGACTGGCCCTTCTCCTAGATGATTTTTTAAGCAGCTGGTGTTAGGATCAGGATTTTGATTGACACTCAAGGCTCATGTCTCAAAGGTTTGGTCCTGGCAGGCTGTTTCGGGGTGTCTGGGGCACGTCCTTGAAGGGACTAAGGGCCCCGGGTTGCTGAATTTCTTTCCGCTTCTGGATCCTGAGATGTAAGAGGATTTGCTCTGTCGCATGCCCCCTGTTGTGACAAAGCCCAGGGACAAACATGGGGGTGCCAGAACTTGGCCTTGACTCTCCAGAACCCCAAGCCAACCCCAAGCATTTCTCTGCGTAAGCTGACTGCTTCCAGGCATCCCGCTGGGCAGTGCCCTGGTGACTCACACAGCAATGGCGTTGTTGGCTTAGTTCAAGTTTATGGCACTGTGACCAGGGCAGGTTGGTTGAGATCTTCAGATGCTCCGTGTGCAGCTGGAAGGTAGCTGGCTGTGCGTGTGAGTGGCTCCCTGCTAATGCGAGACAGGCGTTACGTGCGAAGCCGCACAATGCTCTTGGGCTCTGCCCGGGTCAGGGCTGTGTCTGCTCTGGTGTGTCCGGCCTGCCTGCCCTGCTGCCTGATCCGCTTGCGTCCCTCGCCCTGAACTGACCTTGGCTGCCTTCCCTGGGCACCCCAGAATCCCACTGTCCTCAGGGTCCAGTGCCCAGCTCTTTCTGACACACGGGCTCGCTTCCTTTCCTCCTATGTGCATTCTTTTCTACTGCTACCTCTCAAATATTCTGCATTCAAGATTTTCTTTTAATACCCTTAAATATTTGCCTCAGTATAATTAATTCCATTTGGGAAAAAAACATTCCATTTGGAGTGTTGTTATGGTTTCTCTCCCCTCTTCCCCTTTTCTGCTCCTTCCGCTTCCTCTTCTTCCTCTCTGCCCCCTCTTCCTCCTCCTTTTGTTCTTTCACCTACTTCTTTTTGGAGTTGGGGCCATTTGTTATCAGCTGAACTGTTTCAAATTCTTACTTTGCTTCTTTCTAGAGAAGCTAAGAAAAGATAAAGATGGCTTCATTCACTCCGTGGACAGGGTTGGCTGCTCGCGGTTTAGGGTTCTTGATCTGTACGTATCGGTGTTTGTGAGGGTATGAGCTCACTTGTGCTTATTGAATCTGGGGTCTTCATGCTGAACTACATTCCCAGCCTCATTTATTTGTTTTTTATTTTTTTCTTTTGAGACAAGTTTTTTTTTTTTAACAAAAAGAACAGACAAATTTATTTTCACATCTCACAATGCACATGAAACGGTACTCTCTGCACTGTTGTTTGTCGTACTTCGCCCTTCAAACTATTCTTTGACAGGAAGGGGGAGCAAGTTTTCCTTGTCATTCTTGCTGTTAGAAAACACCCAGGGTCACAGCACCATGATCCCCTGGGGAAGCAGAACAAACGATATAAAAGTGATGCCGAGAGGCCGCCCCTCCGCGCCATCTGTCTGGTGGAGTCATTCCTGGCCGAGTGGACACCACCACGGCCGAGCCTGCAGTCGCGCCATTGGAGGCCCAGGCATCATCAGCATGTGGCCGCCTATGGTGGCCTCATTCCAGGAACAGGTCCCACTGGCATTATCCCGGGAGGAGGGGGCCCATCGCTGGCATCATGGGAGGGCCTGCCACATGGGGTACTGGCATCATACCAGGGCGAGGAGGACCCAGGAGGTAGGTGGAGGTGGGATCGTGGCCCCTGCTGGGGGAGGAGCGGAGAACGGAGTCAGAGGCATCTTTCCTGTTGAAACGCGGTCCTTGGGTTATTTATTTATTTATTTATTTATTTTTGTCTTTTTGAGACAGGGTCTCGCTATGCAGCTCAGGCTGGCCTTGAGCTCACTTTTGTAGCCAGGCTGGTCTCGAACTCGCACCGATTCTCCTGCCTCAGCCTCCCAAGTGCTGGGATCACAG
>PVKN010012505.1:0-20694 GCA_004027915.1 Capromys pilorides
AATTCTTTACTATCATGAAAACTTTTTCTTAGTTGATATTTTTGTATATATTAACCTAATCAAATACTATGTGAGTACTCTGAATTGATCACAGATTCATACATATGATACAATACATTCTGGCCTTTTAGTTGGACTCACAATTCAATTTTAATTTTTGAATATTATTTTGAAATATTTAATTTTGAATTAATTAATATCTAATTAATTTCTGAATATTGGTTAATTTTAATTTTTTGTTTTATGATTGATATGGTTTCTTTGACTTAAAATCTACTTATAAGACAAAAAAAACCCACAGAGGTGGGAAAGGTTCACATGCATGTGTGTACTGACTGACAGAGGAGTCTGTACTTTGCACATTTTTATACAAGAAAAAGCAAATAGAATAAATACATTTATAAAAGAAAACCAGGCAAGATGATAAGACACAAAGGTAGGTATGTGCTGCCATTTGCATAGTAAAAAGGCCGCAGAAACACACACTGAGTTATTCAGAGTCCATCGAGATCTGGCAGGGGAGAGTGAGGAAGTAACTGGAGGACAGAGTGGCTTCTGACTTCCCAAGAGAGGGAAGGAAAAAGGCAATGTGGAGGAGGCAGGATGAGATGGTGAAGCGGCACCGCCTTGGTGAGCTGGCCACGGCCCCTGTGGCGTAGTTGTACCTCAGAATCCACAGGGAAGTGGCTGCAGGTGCCGTTCAAGTTCCTTATTTAAATGGCATAGAATTTACAAGGAACATGCACACATCCTCTCAGTACTCTACATCACCTCCTCCAGCTGACATGTAAGACTTAAAACAATAGTAATAGCACATAAACAGTTGTTAGTGCTTTGGAAATGATGACAAGCAAAAAGAATCCTGTACATGTTGAAGACAGACACAATTTTTTCCACTACTTTCAATCCCCCATTGGTGGACTATAACACTGCAGAACCCTTGGACATGGGAGGATGACCGTACTTAGTTTCCAGAACCTTCTACATGGCTTCAGTGCCCATTGTCTGCACTGTCACCTTGCTCTCTCTACCCATGTTTCTTAGCATCTCACCATGTGAAGAAAGAGAAGAAAGTCGCCAAGCGCAAGTCCCTCTTTCTGAGCTTAGAGCTCCCCTGACTCTGGAAAATTCCTTATGTGCTTCCCTGGCAGGGAACTGAGAGCAAGATTTCTGGTGGCCCCAGAGGGCAGCTATTCCAGGAAAATCCCACAGGTCACACCCTAATTCTGATGCACAAGCAGCTTCCATCTTCCAGAGCACACAGAGTTTGAGGGAAGAAAAATTTAAGAATCAAATACACATGAGAATTTAACAAGTGCTTTATGTAACAGTTGAAAATGGGGACAGGGACTGTGTTTTCTCTGCAGAATGCAAATCTATCTATCTACCTATTATCTTTCTTTCTTTCTTTCTTTCTTTCTTTCTTTCTTTCTTTCTTTCTTTCTTTTGTATCTTTTTTGGAAAGGAAAAAAGAAACAGGTAAGCGACACCTGAAAACAAAAGACTCCTTTGGCACCAGCTTCAAGACAGAGCCCTGCATTGTACTTCTTCAAACCCCTTTGAAAGGGAAGCCCAGCTGAGCAGAGTACCAGGATGTGGAGCTCTGGCATCCCTGTAGCTTCGCCTGGCATCTCTTCAGGGCCCCAGCCACAATTCTCTGGAATTCAGGAGGAATGTTCCCTGAATCAGTAGTGCCAGGTCCTTGCATTCTGGGCTCCAGCAAGCCAGCCTCACATGCAGAAGGACCATGAAGGGATGAGGGTCTGAACCCAGGTGGACCAGGAGGGCCGCAAGGCAGCACAACGACGCTCCACACATGCAATGCCTAGCCAGTGCTGCCCTACACAGTGAGGGAGCTCAGAAAGACACGGATATAAACCTCAAACACATATGAGGGAAGAAAATGGTCTGGGTATGACAGAGATGAAACAGTTAAGCTTCCCAGAAGAATGAAGCACAGGTTGACTTCTTATTGACTAATCTGTCTACTGTTTTTTTCTGGGGGTAGTTAGATAGGCAGTACCCAGATTCACTAGGACAGACTGAACTCCTGACACTCTTCAGATATATGCGCAGGAAACGAAAAGAAATCTTCAAGATGACCAGCCTTTCAGAGGCCAGCTGCCTGAGCAGACCCAGTGCCAGCAATCAGGTTCACCCATTCCAGGATGAGACAAATCGCTAAGCAAACATCACTTTGTTTTACCATGGTTTTTTTTTAAGAGACTAAATAGTTCCTTAAGAGCAGGAGCAGAGCAGAGGCAACAGGATAACACAGAGAAAGGGTTAAAGCAGTCATCCAAGAGGCTCCAGCTCTTGTGGACAGAATGGAATGCAGGGCGGGGGTTAGATCACCCTGGGGTGTGTAAGTGGGTGCTCGTGTGTGCAAGCACCCATAGGAGGGGTTGAGGTGGTACTTGGTAGACCGGCTTCTCACCGTTTCTCTTCCTTGCCTCCTCCTTTGTCACTTTCTGCTGTGCCATTACATTCTGGGGTGAGCGTCTCCCTGAGCTGGGCTTCCCTGATTCGTTGCTGATGACAGAGCCATTCTCACTGGGCGACCTGCTGAAGTAACCATAGCAACAGGGAAGATGGTAAGTTTCAACCAGAACAGCCAGCTCTCCAGCTTATGTTATTTGCACAGTTCATGCCTGTAGCTTTTGGGTTCAGTTTTACTGGCAAAGAAGAAATGATACAGGAAAAGAAGAAAACCAAAACCACCCACGCTGAAGGGATTTTGCCTGGCTCAGCTGGCTCTGCAAAGTTTAGTAAGCACAGCCTGAAGGCCCCTCTCAGATTCATTAACACACAGTGACCATGGAAACAGGGCCACAGTGTTTGTGTGGCATGCCCTCCTTTCAACACATGCCACGCTGGATGCTGAGAGAAGCACAAGGGCCTCTTCAGACATGTGCAAGCCACGGTTCTTTTTGACTATTTTCCTCATGGCATAAACTTTGCCTGCTGAAGATTAAGTCACCCATGGGGCCTTCACCCTGTCAATCACACATAACACATAAAACACACACACACACACACACACACACACACACACACACACTTTAACTGTGGTAACTAGAAACCACATTGTGAAACAGCCAACTTGAGTTATTTGTTCCTTTAAAGTTTTGGAGATAATTTTTGTGTATCTCTTCGTGCCAGGCATCCAGGTCTAAAGGCACTGACCCACACTGTGACTTTCAGAGCTTCATCAAGAGCTCCTACTGTGTGCTGAGCATCCCAGTGGTTGTGAGCCAGCATGAGGCTCCCCTGACATGGTGACAGTCAGTCTTAGTCAGTAAGTGAGGACTGTGGAGCTGGCAGAGGCAAAGTGTTTTGTCTATAGCAGGACTGGGCAGTGGGGTTAGAGCTGGGAATCTCTCCCACCCTCCCCAGAATACTCTCCTCTGCTGTTCCCAACAGGGACCCCAGATGAGAGCAGGCATCAGGGCCTTCTCGACTTCACTCAGGGCCAGACTCTCACCTTCTGGAACTCTGTGGCAAAGTGGGCTTTCTAAAGCCCATGGAGATTTGTCTTCTTGTGGGCCTCAGCTCACACCAGCTGGGGTGGACCAAGTGCCAAGACAAACCTCCTGCCTCTGGAGAAGAGGGCTATCAGGAGGCAGACACTTGGTGGCTTCTCCTTTAGTGCCAATTGCCCACATTTATCAAAAAAAGGGCACTGAGCCCACCCCAGTGGAAAACTGCCCTGTGGAAAACTGACAGGTAATCAATGCCTCATGTGAGGGAGGTAAGCAGCTTGCAGCGAGGTGGGAGCTGTGTGTCCTTGTGGATGTGCCGCCCTGCTACTTCCTTCTCCTCTGGGAGCCTTGAGCTCTCAGTTTCACACACATTAGGACTTTAAACTCATAGCAGTGAGAAAGCTAGGATGTCCCAGGATGAGGCAGTGTGTGCCAGAGGGTCCAACTTCCACACACAGGCAGTCTGGGAATGTTTATCCATTCTTAGTGAATTCCTAAGGTGCATTAACATATCAAAGGGTCTGGCTGGTTCTGTCATAGATTCTCTTGGTTTCATTAAATCCAGTATTTTATAATTCATGTGGCCATAGTCTCTTTTACCATAATTTTTTAATTTATTTTTTTTCCTTTTCTTTTTTCTTTTTATTTTTTTATACCATGGCTGGCTCAGCCTGCCCTGGGGATGGGGCTGGCATAGCATGTAGTGCCAGGGATCGAACTGTGGTCCCTGTGGTTGCCTAAGCTTGCCTAAGTAGGCACTTTAGATTGCTGAGCCATCTTGCTGGCCCCTACCATAAAATTTTTAAAAATCCTATAAAATTAGTAGTCTGGGAGAATACGGATTGGGCATTAACTAATGAATATATACTATTTGTTTACCCAGCAGCTATTTGATTACTGAATGTGGGGTGCATAAATACACTTATGTGGAGAAGACATACACTGCTGGGCTATTTTCAGAATCTCATGATTAATAGGACCCTCTCTTCCAGGTGGCTTTATTGGAATAAATGGCTTTCATTTAGTTCTTGAGGGGAAAAGAAAGAGAAAGGCTTTTTGTAACTCATTTTACACCTGAAAATTACTTAATTATTTAGTAGCATTTTAAGACTCTTTCCCTCATTTGACCCTGCAACAATTTCCTGCCTGGTCCTCTTACTCACTTCAAGGAAAGGTGTCTATGAACAAAATTCTACAGAGAAAGCCCAACTCTGCTCTTTGCATTAGCTTGTACAGTTCTATTTCCATGGAGCCATCAACTGCAAACCATAATCAGAGACTAACACTGTGTGTGCATGCTCACCTGACAGCAACATGTTTTTGAAAGCAAAATCATCTCATCTGTGTGACTGAACTCAATGGTCCCCTATTCTAAGACCAGCGATGGACAAGGAGCCCAGAAAGAGAATCTTTGGATGGGGATGAGTCAACTACAGAACAATTATAGTCCATCACTAAGTGTCCTTTGCAAATGATTGTCCTTATGAACCTGATTCTTCATCTTGTCCTATCAGCCTCAGCCACAAACACATTAGCACCCCTAAGACCTAGATGGAGAAAAGGGACCTACAATATCCATCAGACTGCTTAGGAATGACTGAATCTTTAGATTTTCTTTTTAAAATCCTTTCTAAAAATGGAAGCACATTAATAACTACAAAATAATTGGTTTCTCTTATTTTCATTTGCAAAACATTTTGGGCCATCTAACAGACCCGTCTTGTCCAGGGGTCCTGTGGTCTATACCTAGGTTGAATGAGGAAACTGATACAGAATGATGGGGAAACTAAAAACATGATTCAAGTTGGATTTAGCACTCAGGATCTTCTCTAATGATATGAGACTTTCCTGAGCAGCTAGACGTCAACTTGGATGAGGTTTCTGCCAGTCTGGCCTACAGTAAGGTTACATTTTTATGATGAAACAATAATGAAGCAAAGATAGAAACCACAAAGCACTACAGACATCTGCTTTATCTGTTGTTTCACGAGCTAATATTTCTTAATAAAAATTTGTAGTTAATAATTGAACCCAATTAGGAAGAGTCAACTCCTTGCTAATCCAAGAAGAAATACTTGTTTCAATATAGTTTTCAAAAATTAATCTTGATACAATTTACTCAACAAATAGGTGGAAAAGAATTTTCACTCTTCTTGGAAGTGCTGTGTTAATATCCTAATTCTAGTAATTCTATTTCTTTTCAGTATCTTCTAAATAGGAAACTTGTCAGTATGATTTTATTGTATCTGACAAAGGTCATAATGAGAATAATTGCTGTAGATAACACTATTTTCAAGTCAACTCAGATTGGCCATCTGTAACTTCTCTGTGTCCCTCTACTTTGCTTGAGCTCTTCCCCAGGGCAGAGACCACTGCCATGATGGTCCCAACTTGTCCCTATCTCTGTAATCAAGCTTTGGGGAAGTCTTCTACTACACTTTCTTTGAACTTGACCACATGAAAAAGTGGGACACAGGCAGAGGTTGGGAAATGATTGTATCTGAGGGTTAATTTTTCTTGTTGCCCTTGGAATCACCTTGGGAGAAAGCCAGGGCTAGCTTGCTAGACGATGAGAGACCAGGTAAAAGAGGTCTCCGTGACATAGGCCACCCCAGACAGCTAGCTAGCCTGTCTAAGATAGCACTATGCTTCCCCTCCCCTTCAGGCTCTCTGTCTCATTATTATGGTTTTCTTTCCTTTTTTGTGCTCTTTACCACTTGACCTAGAAATACCTTATCTATTTCATTACTTATCTATTTTTCTTCACCAGATTATAAACTCTATGAAAATACCAACTCTGTCTTGTTCACTGAAATATATCTGGCATTTAGCAAATAAGAAACATATACAGTAATACACATCTGCCAGATAAAGAGAGGAAACAAAGGAATGACACAGGAGAGAGGTGGCTTTTCCAATCTCCATAGTGGCCTCAGGCAAGACGGGAGAGGGAAGGCAATGGATGTCGGTCTTGCCAGCCAACAGGACCTACCGTGGGGCTTGTGATCTCTTTCTAAGGCTGCCAAGAAGTGCCTGTAATGAGTCTCTAACCTAAATTCACCCACTTATCATCCATATTGCTATCATGGTAGTCCTTTTAAAACAAAAGCTGGATGTCACTGTTGTCCTAAAGAGCTTTCAATAGCTTCTCATTGGCTAGAGAGTAAAGGTCTCCTTAGCCTGGTGGTCAAGACAGTCTATAATTTTAACTCATCTTCTCATTTCATCCTTCACAACATCCCTCACTGTCCTCTTCTTTCCTCACTCTTTCAGGTGGATCCTTTATCTCTTCCCCTCTCCTCAGACCTCCCTACCCTTCAAGGTCTGGCTAACAACCTGCTCCAAGATGTCCTCCTGAGCAGCATTAAATTCTTCTCCTCTGTTCACTGCAGCACTTAGACCCAACGTGGGCCCTCACACATTGTCACACTTGGTATTTCATTATTTATCTCTCTGTTCCCTCCACTGCAAGATCCTTGGGTCAGCAATTAATCTCCCACATTTTTATAGCCCTCTTGACACCCATCAAAGGGTCTGTTCATGGTAAAAACTCAATAAATGGCTTTGCCTGGAATCAGAAACTCTATCAAGAAGCTACCAGATAAAAATCCAAGTATCCTGAATGAAAGACACTGCTTTTAACAGACATGAAAACTTCTAGGGTGACATTGGAGCCAAGTTTGCTAGCAGAAGTAGAGAACCTACATTTCCACAGTAGTGGCTGATCAGTGACATAAAGCCTTACAAGGGTAGTCCAGAGAGAGCATTTCTCTTCGTCTCCTTTGCAGTATGCAAAATGAACATGAAGGGAACTTTCTAAAGAGAACCGAGTAACCTGCTTGAGGCCACAGCTACTCCTACCACGATTTCTCTTGCTGACAGGAAAAGGCAGCAGTTGGCCCCTGCCTACCTCTTTCTCGTTTCAGTGGACTTGGCCGTCTTGATGGTGCTCCCATCCTGAGCAACTTCCCTCTCCTGAGGAGCATCTCTAACTGGCAGGGGGAGGACCACGGTCTCCTGAGTCACAGGGATGACTTCCTCATCTGCTCCTTGTTGGCCGAGGTGCTGCTTGGCATAGTCAAAGCCTTGCACAGGCTGTAAAGATGAAATGGATGCACAGTTATTTTTCTAGAGAAATGTTCTTGGTGATAGTCCTAAGAGAAGACAGGAAGCAAAACACATGAGACAGGAGCAGATAGCTTTCTGATGAGGGAGAGCAAACTCCAATCCATATCATTGCTCTGCCTTGCAAAACCAGAACCGGCATCAATTCCACTCAGAAAATGAGTTTCTATAGATTAAAACTTGCTCTGAAAATAAAGGGTGCAAACATGCTACAAATAGGTGTGTAGGTATGAATTCTTTCATGGACTGCTAATTAGAAGCAACTTCTAGTTGACACATTAATTAAGATACAACAGTCTCCATATATCATTCCCTGCCTAGAAATATTTGGTTGCTCATGCATTCTACTTACATATATGTGAGGGCAGGACAAGGCCACAGTGCCTAAAGCAGTTAAGCTACCTCAGCCTTGGGAGCTGGTGCTTGCCAGGCAGGTGCTTATGCCCTTGAGCTCTCTCCCCAGCCCTGAATTTTACTTACAGATGGCCTTATGTATAACAGCATTTGTGTGACTCTGCCAAGTCACTTGAATCCTGAACATCAGTTTTTTTTTTCATCTGAGAAATGAAGATGCTCTTATCTGCTTTACCTCCACCACCTCTAAGTATTAAAGTGGATGGCAGATCTGAAAAGAGGGACATGTGTTAACCACAGGTGAAAGCAATGCAATGTCTGTCTCATTGATAGAGACACAGAACTTGGGGCATCGCTCCTTCATCCAGACTCCTCTCTTAAACAGACGTTCTCTTCTATAATTCATTCCCAGGGAATTAGCAAGGATTTTACTGTGCAGTATCTAAAATCTCAAGTGAAGAAAGCAGTTGTGAGCAAAATCTAACAGACATCTAATAGTGTGATGGTAAAGGACAAAGAAACGTGTTAAACAAATTCCTGGGAGTGTCTCTATTCTGTCAGCCCAAAGCAGTACAATGCAGATTTGAGACGGGAAGTGGGGTGATGAAAAGCAGCAGGCCAGGAAGAAGATTGCTTGGCTTCAAACCCTGGCTTTACCACTTACTAGCTGTGTGATCTCTGATAAGTGACTACATTCTCTGACACCAGGTTTTCATCCATAAAATGGAGAGAATGATAATTTGAACAGGACAAAATACTTAGGTGACTGAAAGGAATATTTGACCACGCTCAAGGTGATGCTATGAGGGTTAAAGGCATTCAACTTCAGCGTTCAGCTAAGTGTCTGACACACAGTAGGTGCTCAGTCAGTATTAGTTAGGACTATTTACCTTCCTGTTAAATCAGAGTCCAGGTGAAGTGGACATCATTCTCACCAAGAAAATCTGGGAATGAAAGTCAATTTCTGCCATTCAGTGTCTACACTATTTGATGTGATCAGAGGCTCCTTCAGCACTGAGTTGCCTAAGAAGCAAACCAGGGATTCTCCAGCCAGACTTGACAATCCACAGCTTCCCACTGCAGACCCATCTGTCAAACTTATGGTATCCCAAAATAGGACAGAGCTTTATTGCTAGATCTGGCAAAGCTTCTTCACTTGAGGTTTTCTATACCTTTGTCATGGATGGTTCCTCCAAATTCCCTGGGAAACTCACTTTGGGAAATGTGGTCACCCCTCCACCCCCCTGCTCTGAGGCACACCCTCAGACTGAATTTCTGAAACAGTGTTTGCTAGGGTAAGACCGGGTTGCTTTTTTTCCCTCCCCATCCTTGGTGCTACATGAAACAGAACAGAACTTTTGATGCCTTGGTCATGTGCCTAGAACACTGAATTGTACTTTTCCTCTCACAACAAATTGGTCACCTATTAGATTCAATTTCTGGAATATTCTAGAAGCTTCTCCCCACCCCACCCCTGCCCTCAGGCCACTGTTCACTGCCTCCTGCCTCTGTCTTATTGCTTCTATTTAACTCCGTTCCAGGACCAACCTGGAGAAGCCTCCGAGGACATCTCCATCAAAACACATCTAATCTTACTATGCCCCCTCATTAAAAGTGTTTCATGGCACCCAAACTCTCTGGCAAGGCGACCAAGCTCCTTCATGCCTTAGCTAAACCTATTCTTCCAGCCTCATCTCCTGTTGGTCCCTTTGCCACCTCCTCTCCACCTCCCCTATTATCCTACTCAGTACGGATTGGTAATAGGTGGACCCTCACCTTCCAGAGCTCACAGCTTCAGCCTCATTTGACATTACTGGCACAATAGTAGAGATACTAATAAATTAGGTCACCGATCCTCACTATAGTTCAAAACCATAGGTATTATTGTGAGTCTGCATTTTATAGATGAAAAAATGAAGATATAGAGAAGTTAAGGGACTTACCTGGGATTATATAACTGTTCTATGATTGAGCAAGTATTTGAAACTAGTATGACATGACCCAGTGCCAGGACACCCGCCCACTGCTTGCAGAATCATCCCATGTCCTCTCCTTTCCCGCTATGGTTGTCACCTTGGTTGGTTAGAAATTTCATACTATACAAGGCCTGGGTCCTGGGCTTAGACTCCTGGCTGGTCCATGAGGAACTTAAAGTCTCTAACAGCCAAAGCTTCCCAAGAACCTAGTGACAGGTACAAGCTGGCTCTAGTCCTATCTCTCTTCTCTTCCCATTCTCTCTAGATCTGGCTGCTTGCCCTTCACACTGAGTTGAAGTTACCTCCTGGATACTTCAGGCAATGGGATGAATGATGGTATGTGGAAAGAAAACACCACAAACCATCAGAAGAGGTGGCAATTATTATTAGGCTGATCATAGGAATGACGGTATGTTCAGTAGTGACACTTCACTTCATCCTGACCATGGATCCAAGAGGTAAGTAAGGCAAACATCATAATCTTTACTTTCAAGAATAAAAAAGCTGAAGAGGTTCAGTGATTTGTCCACTGATATCACACAGCTAAAAGGCTAAAATACTGAAAAGTAATTCCTTACCCTTTTGATTCCCAGGGTAATGTCCTTTTAACCTTCAACTTGAAAATTATCCAAGATTAATTAACTGTCCATTGGACATAAAATAGTATCTGTATGCAGGTACTTGATGAGTCTCTATAAAATCATCAAATTAAAATAATCTCCAAAGATTTCAAAGGTAGATATATTATATAATGCTTTCTAAGAAAAAAAATGTAACACCAATAGCCAATCCTTGTGCAATGTTTGTTTTGTACCACATATAGCACATGGCAATTTATGTATACTCACTTGATCCTTGCAAGTAGCTATCCATTAATATTGCAACCACTCCCATGTCACAGATGAGAAAACTGAAGCACAAAAAAAGGCTAAATACCTGTCTTGAGGTCATATATGTTGAATGAGAGGAATGAATGTCTTAGGAGATGAATGTCTTGTCCCAAGCAGATGTTCATGCCTACATCTTGCTAGAGCCCTGACTCCTTTCTCCTAAGAAAGTCAAGGAGTCGTGTTCTTTTTTAATTACATAAAGGGGGAAACTAGAGGGAAAGGCTCTTTACAAAGAGTAAAGCAAAGTGAATTACAAACAAGGGAGGCAACAAAAGCCAAGAAGCTTTGCCCATCGTGTTCCTCAGCTTCAGTGTTCTGCCACCAGCAGCCCAGCTAACGATGGCAGTGGGTTCGTCTATGTACCTGGTCTCTGAAGACAGGTGCAGGATCCACCTGGCCTCAGGTCCCAGGAAAGCCACAGCCAGCTCCTCTGCTCAGCATGTGAGGTCTATTACTGAGTCTCAGGAGGGTCCCGAGGACTCCCTCCGGCACTGTAGCCTGTATCCTAACAGTGCAGACATGGACCAGGAGCCATCTATCTCCTCTGCGGATGGGTGGCAAAGGAACTTTTTCATTCTGTCTTGTCCCTTGACATTCACTGAATTCCAGTCACACACACAGTCATGAGAGGTGGCGCAGCCAGCTCTCTCTCAGACACTGCAGTGCCCCTGGCTTGCTACAGCAGGACTGCAGCAAGACATAGCCAGGTCCTCTGCTTGGCTGATTTCCTGTGCCAAAAGGGCTCTGGATATCAAAGTGCCTTGCCCAGCCTAATTGGACGGGAAGACAACCAGCAGCCCTGCCCACAAGTGATTGCAATCAGCTCCTGGGACATTGATTTGTCTGATTTATCGTATCAGCCAGATATCTCAAGAAGCACAATGCATAGGGTAGGCACACAAAAGGAGCTACGGAAACCACAAACATTCTACCTCTTCCAGCTCCAGAGAGCTTTCAAGCCCAAAGGTGTGCTATACTCTTGTGTTGCCCAACTCATTTTGGCAGATGAATAGGACTACTTTAACCTATAACACAGAGATGCCACATCCAGCCTCCGCCTGCCATGATCTTATTTCTGGACTCAGATGCCACTAGATTCTGGTAATTACTTGTGATGTCTGAAAAGCACATGCACCAAGCTAAGCTAGCTGTTCCTTCTTGGAACAGTGTCATTTTTCACTGCTTGGCAAGTCCCGAAGTACTCTTCCCATCAGCACCCTGCTGTGTGTGTGAAGCAGGTGCCTTTTGCATCCACAGAAGAATAAGAGCATTCTTTGGGATGTGGTTTTTCAGCAGGGAAAATGTCTAATCAAGCCATAGCTTCCCGATAGGTGTATGGGTTTTGTAATCAATAACAATCCTTTGGTTTCTTTTGCTCATAGGAGGTGTGATGGCTCAGAAGGAAGGAGGGATGTATAAGTAAGGACAATCTCATGGCCCATGGGTATGAAGTGTGACAGGAATTGACAGCTTCATTTCCACACAGGTAGATGAAGATCAGAGACTCAGAGCTTGGAGAGGATCCCTCCTTCCAAGTCTTGGGGTTCAGGTAGGTATACAATAAAGACAGAGCTCAATACTCAGGGGCAGGTCTCCGGAACTTGGGTGACTCTGGACAAATCCCAACATTTCTCTTCGGTTTCTTGGTAACTAAATAAGGATAATAAAACCTGCCCTGACTGTGACCTACCTCACAGGGCTGCCACGAGGAACAAACGAGGTGACAGATTTAGCAGAGCTTAGCAAATTGTAAGACATTATTTAAACATGGAGTATCACAGTCAGGGTGTTTCTCTGGGGGAATGTCACACCGGTGGCTACATGACTGGAAAATTAGCCTTCAGAGTTTCCTCAGTCCACTGCCTGCCAGTCACCAGAGGTGGATGGGGCAGGGATGTGTAGGCAACAGAGGGAGAACGGGAGCTCAAACCAGGCTTCAGGGGAGCCACAGGCCTGTCTCTCAGCAGCCAGCCTGCTCTGGCCCTGAAGCTGTCCATCACAGCAGCCACTGAAGAAAAGCCACTTCAGCTGGGAGCCAGTGTGCCCGAAGGCAGCTTGCAGGAGAAGCTGAGATCGTCTCACAGCCCCACTGGGCTGCCACAGCAAAATACCATAGCTGGGCAGGCTATATAAACAACAGACATTTATTTTCCACAGTTCTGGTGTCTGGTAATCCAAGCTCAAGATGCCGGTGCGGTTGGGCTCCAGGGAAGGCCTGCTATGCCCTAGATCTAGGGTGCCTCCCACCTCTAAGTCTCATGGGTTCTGATGGGTGAGACTTGGGAAAACGACTGGATCATGGGGCTATGTATTGATCACCGGATTAATCTACTGAAGAGTTCATGGCTGAATGTGCTGTTTATAGAGCTCCACCTCCTAACAGGTGGTGGAGATCCCTGGTTGGATGAGGTGGGTCACTGGGGGTGTGATCCAGAGGGGTGTGCCTTCCTCCCAGGCACCTCCTTTCTCTCCCTTTTCCCTGGCCACCATGTCAAGAGCAGTTCTGTCTGCCATCATCCCCTGTGATCCTGTTTCTGCCTTGATGCCAGTCAACCATGGGCTAGCAGTGTGAGCCAAAATAAAGCTTTCCTCCTTTAAGCTACAGGTGTTGGGTACTGTGTCCAGTGACAGGAATGTGACTAAGGCAAGGCTGCAGACTGTCCACTTCTTATATTGTCACACAGTGCAGAAGGCAGAAGAACTCTCAAGGGCTTTTTTACCAAGGCCACTAATCTCATTCCTAGCGGCACCATCCTCATGAACTAATTATCTCCCAAAGACATTCCTCCTAATACCATCACTTGGGGAATTAGAATTTCAGCATATGAACATGAAGGGCACAAACATTCTGACCATAACACATCTGGCTGTGCCACTGCTTCGGCAACTTACAAACCATATAACCTTGAATGAGTTATTTTCCATGTGTAAGAGGAGGAAACCCAGTGAACTCATCTGTAAAGTCCTTCCAGTTCTCGCTGGGTCCTGGTTTTCTGTGCCTTGGTTTCTTCACCTGTGGCATAATGGTCCTTCCTCAAAGGGATGCTATGCATGAATTGCCGGGGAGCATATGTGCCAAAGAGTGAACACCAGAGAAGCATGAGTTATGGTCTGATCTGGAAACCAAGGGTCTCCTCCAAAACAGGATGTGTACATTTTGAGGGCTCTTATAATGGTTCCAAAGCCCAGCAGGAAAGGCCTGTAGGCCAGAGCTCCTCCCCACTCCCCACATACCTTTGCTCTCTGAGGCAGGTTTATCATGGTGTCTGGCTTGAAGTCATTCTTGTTCTTCCTGCAGAGCACAGCTGTGATGATGATAATAATGACTGTGACCACGGCAATGGGCGCCAGGACCGCGGCAATGATCCACAGATTGTTGGGTGGGTTCTTCACCACAGCTGTGGGAAGGAGCAGTGGCAAGCATGTGACAAGCAGCACCAGGCATAAATGTCCCCACCCCAACCCCAGGTCATGAGACAGATGGGAGGAAGTGATAGTGAAGGGGCTCAAGATCAGAAAGCCTGTGCTTCAGCAGCATGTGACCTTGAGGAAGAGACTGGAGCTCTCTGAGTCTCAGTTTCTCCATCTGTAAAATGGCAATATCATTTTATAATGTTTTAGTGTGGGCCTCCATATAGAGCTCAACCAAAATAGCTCCCATTAGTATTAAAATGAGGAAGATGGATCCATATCACTTTTCCTCATTATGACAATTCTGTAATACCGTCTTGTACATAGTAGATATTCAATTAAAAATTAAAGGCATGCATACATGAACTAGCACTGTCCCTGTTTTAGTTTGGCTCCTCATAGAGACATTCTAACAGGGCAGACTATCAGCAAGTTAAAAAGCCCATCTGAGGCTAGAGAGATAGGTCAGTGGCCTAAGTGCCTGCCTGGAAAGCATGAGGTCTCGAGTTCAATCCCCAGTACCACATGTAGTGCCAGTCCTGGAACTGAGTTTGGTGGTACATGACTGTAATCCCAGCACTGGGGAGACCAAGACAGGAGGATCATTATGAATCCAAACCACATGGTGGGATTCTGTACCAAATAAATAAAAAATTTAAAAATCCCATCTGTGTGGTTATTCTAGTCCATATTTAAATTAATATACTCACAATCCAGTGTATGTATCATTCTCTTTGGGGTCTGGTTAGCATTACGTGGTCTTCTCAGCCCTGCTGAGTTTTGAAGGATCACCTGGGCCCATGACTGTACTTCCAGATCTCATGCCGATGAACACATCGGGTTTGAATGACTTCTGCTGACCAATAGCATTTTGACCACCAAATTAATGAATTTATTAATGTACACAAGACAAATTTATTCTATCCTCAGTGAAACAGAGGTTAAGGAAGTTTACATCCTGTACCAGGAAGAAAGGCATTCTTCAAAAAAAGAGAGGTGAATTCCCAAAGCTGAGGACTTCGGAATATAAAGACCGCACTGTTAAGGACCATGTGGAGGGAGACCAAGGGTCCAGCAGCCTCTGCTCTGCTTCGGCCACCTCCTGAATTCAACGGGTCCCTTGTCCACCAAGATCTGCCTGGCATCTGGCTGCCCTTACACTCAGACTATTATCAGTACCAAAAATAAGTCCATTCCCGCAGCTTTTACCAATCAGTAATTAGTCACATTCTTAACTTCTGAAAACAGCCCACTGGATGATGCGCTTCTGGTAACATTACACACTTAATTGCTCCTGCTTTTAGTAATTCAGAATTTGTATATGAGTTTTGTGTGTGTGCATACCATTAATGTTTTTCAATGCTTAAGAGCTTCTGTGAAAACTATCAATATGCCTCTTTGGCCAGACTAACCTCTCTTGACAGATAAAAATACATGGTCTCAGTGTCCATCCAGGTAAATACATATGTATGACTTATTTATTTATTTATTGTATTTTAGGAAAGGGTCTACATGGTGTTCAGGGTCTCACTGCTAGATAGGACTCGGAGTGATCCTCCTGTTTACAGCCTCCCAAGTGCTGGGATTACAGGCCCATGCCATCACGCCCAGTCTCAATCGCTGTCTCAGCATGCCCCGGAGGCAGGGCCGGCACAGCAGGCCCAGGGATTGAACCCCCAGCCCCTGTGCCTGCTTGCAGGGACTTTCATCTGCTGAGCTATTTGGCTGGCCCTTGATTCTTCTCATTAGCAATAATGAAGAGTTTATGTGCTCTGTCTTTTCCTCAGTTTCATCGTTTTGGTGGATGTGTTTTTTCTTTTAGATGCAGTATGTAAAATCCTTTCATCTCTATTTAAGAGGTAAGAGAATAGATTCATCTCATGTGCATTAATAAAGTCATTTAATGGTCAAAGTGATATTAAAGTTAGTTCAAATGAAGTCATACAGATCCAATATATTCCTTTGGCTCCTGATCTAGAAGAACAAAGTCGTATACAGAGAGGAAAAGGAACAACTGGCTGTTTACAGTGCAAGAGTGTGAACAGAGGACAAAAAGGAAGTGAGGACAGTGTGCTCTGCCCGCCCTTTCTAGGTCAGGTTCAGCAGTGCTAAGGTCACCCCAACTCACAGCAGACAAAACCGAGCCCCACCCTGGGGAGGTTCAACTTTGATTGAAGTCACTTCTCTAGGACTAAGCTTTATATCATTTTCAAGTTTACACGCAAGAATGGAAGTGTGAGTTTTACACATGCACACAGGGAGGTTTGTCAGAAGGAAAGACGTCAAAGATCCAAACGATCCGAACATAGAAGGAAGTTTTCTCCTGTGGAGCAAATGTTGGAAGGAGGAGAAGCCTGCCCTAGAATGTTTGCAGCTCTTTTCTGTGGCCAGAACCTAAGAGTTCACAAGCTGGTGGAAGTAGATGCCAGGGAGAATACGCATAGGACCAGGCAGCTGGCGAGGGCCCAGTCCACATCCTACTCCTGCCCAAGCCCTCCTGTAGCTTTTGTCCCCCTCAGACCTACCCATGAGGCTCTGCGCCCATAGCCCTGTGCCTGGCTTCTGTAGCTGGGATGTTTTATCACTCTGCCCACTCAGGCATCCCCTGGCTGGGTCTCAAGCTCTCCTCTGCCAGGAATCTACAGGTACCTGCAGGGACCATTTCCTTCCACACTCCTCATCACCATTCACTTCCTCACTGATCCTCTGCTTGACACCTCCCCCAACCATCTGAAACTATAGCCACCGTATCCTTGATATTCTCTGACCCTTCCCTGCCCACTTTTGCCAAGGCACTCATCTAATTATAATTCACTGCATCTTATTCCTTGCTTATTTCATCTTCTGGGAATGCTAGGTCCATGAGGCAGGGACTTCTCTGTCAGTTTCATTCATTGCTGTCTCTCCAGTGCCTGGGTCAGTGCATGGCACACAGTAGATGCCTAATGAATATTTGTGAAGGAATGAACACAAATGAGTTTCTTTCACCAAAACATTACTCCACCACCTCTGTTACATAGCATTTATTGAGATGAACATTACCACCTCCTTGTTTTCAGCCTTCCCAGCACTGGCATTACATGCATGTGCCACCACGCCTGGACTCTGTGGCCAGCTCTGTCTGATCTAGGGGCAGGGCTGGAGCAGCATATGGTGCTGGGGATTGAACCGTGTTCCCTGTGCTTGCCTGAACTTGCCTAAGCAGGTGCTTTAGTCCACTGAGCTATCTCACCAGCCCCTGCGGTACTTTCTAAGCAGTTCTCAAAGTCCCTTTTGTTAGTGCCTTTATGAGATGTGCTGAGTACCACTGAAAAGAAAGACGGGTGTGTGAAAGTGTGACTGTGTGTCCACACCTACTTTATTCACTGGATCCGGCACCACGTGGCTTCTGGCTCTTCCCCAAAGCCACAGTGCCCATAATAGGCAAACACTTTGAATCAATTGTGGACATTGAACTAAACACATTTATGAAAGAGGACTTCCAGAGTTGTTTGAGAAAAGTGGCAAGAATGATGGGTTGCGTTTGAAAGAAGTGGGGGAGTGTCTTTTGCTATGACAGCTTTTAAAAGTTTAGGGCCAGTGAGATAGCTCGGCGGACTAAGCGCCTACTTAGGTGAGTGCAGGGACCAAGGTGCGATCCACAGCACCACCCCGGGCACGCTGAGCTGGCCACCGAAACCAGGTGTGGTGGTGCACACCTGTAATCTCAGTGCTGGGGAGGCTGAAAACAGGAGAATCACTATGAGTCTGAGCTGCGTAGTGAGACCCTGTACCAAATATATAAAACAAACCAAACAATTGAAATGTGAATCATAGTTCTGCTCATCCTCAAATGATATACCATCTCCTTCTCCTACCATTCAGGGGCTGAGTCTCCTGATCTACACTGCCCTAATTCTATCACTTCCCCCATCTGTCTAGTCATCCTGGCTGTGTGAACGCCATGTGTCCCAAGCACACCTGACATTTCTCCTCCACCCTTTTGCTCAGGCTGCTCTGCTGGAGCAAAGCCGCTCTTCTCCTTCTGCTGTAACAGGTAAGAGCACAGCTTGGGAGCCAGACCAACATAGATGAGATCTTCGCTGCCCAAGTACCAGTCCTGTGGTGCTCAGCAGGCTATCTCATTCCTGTGAGACTCAGGTTCCTTTCCTGCAAATTAGAGCTAAAGAAACACTGTTCTTATGAGAGTAGAAGGAGAGGAAATCTAGGTGAAGTAAGCAGCACAGCAGCTGTCATAGGGCGGGCACTCACAGAGGCAGCTATCGTACGTCCTCTGTACCTTCATTCCTGATGACCCTTCAAAGCAAAGCTCCCTCTGCTCGTCCCTGAGTCCCAGTGCCAGGCCTCTCTTGCAACATCCTCTTTCCTAGTGGCATCAACTCCTGGCCCCTTAAAGGCAGGAGCCAAGGACCCAGTGCATCAGTGTGTCCTCCAGCACTATGCACAGCTCCTATGGGACTCTACAAATGTCTATCGAATCAAATTATCTTTCATTTCCCAGGCACACAAATGTAATTTCAGCTTTAGTAATCTTTCATAGCTATTATCTAGATTACAGAGACAGGGTAAGACTGGTATCACTTTAGGGCAGAGTAACATCATTAGGTAATTTGAATATTACAAACCACACTTCTTGTCCAAAACCTACTGCTTCATACAAGACAGAAAACATGACTGGTCAATTTAAGAATCTTCCAAAGAAGTAGAAGTACTGTTAACATGAGTTGGGAGGAAACTACAAGGAAACATTTAATGCCTTTTACAATGCAGAATAAAGACTGTTCCCTTACGGTCAGCTTGTAGAAGGACAACATGGTGCAGGGTCAAGGCCATCCTTTGGGAATCAATGGTGCTCAGGATCTTGGCTGCTGCAGTCCCCAGTAATGGCTTCCCATTGTACAGGGTGTAGTATGTCAGCTCCGCTGGGTCTTTTGGTCCCGGCACACGCTGCATCTTTACCATCTTTCATAAAAAGAGAGGCTATGTGTTGACAGCATATCTTATACCAAACCAGCACCACAGGCAGTCAGCAGGTTCTCTGCCCCTGCTTCAGTGGGCTATGGCTAAGTAGACTCACACCTTATTAGCTAGACATCAATCTTAACGGCCCTCCCTCTAGCCTCTGGAACCTGCTCTCCCTGGACTGGGAGATGGAGAAGGGAAAGAGATTCTGAAAAATATGAACATCTGCAAGGCACAGTTTGAAGTTGGAGACAAAAACACAGAATAGGTTGTTTCTCAGGCCCCACAGAGCTCTGGCCTCATTTAAAAAATAGGCTTCCACATTAATTCAGGGCATGCTAGGTTATACTCAAACAAGATATTTAATTCCAAATGTCTGCAGTTGGCAGAAAGGAAAAAAAGAAAATTAACCTACATGTCTATAATTCAAAAGAGCACTGATAAATGCAGTACTTAAAAACTCGAAGTTTGTCTTCTAAAGTACTACTACATTTCCATTCTTTATTATAAAAGTTATTCCTATTTGGAAAGATTTGAAAATATAGAAAGGCATCAAGAAATGAACTATAATAAAATAATCTGTAATGCTTTTACCACTGCTAATTATAATTATCCTCTGGAGTATTTCCTTGTAGTATTTGGTTTTTGCCACAGAATGTTTTCCTTTGTAATGTAACAAAATTATTTCTCATGCGGTCTATAAAATATTGTACCTTGCTAATCACACTTGCATCTTTTTTTAAAAAGTTTTTAAGGATTCTATTTGCTTTAACTTTATTTATATTATGGCTGGCTCAGCCTACCCTAGGGGTGGGGCTGGCACAGCACGTGTTGCTGGGGATCAAACCGCGATCCCTGTGGTTGCCTAAGCAGGTGCTTTAGACCACTGAGCTATCTTGCTGGCCCCTGTGCTTGCATCTTTAAATGGCCTCAAACACTTTAAAAGTATCAGTACTCATTTCTGCATGGTATTCAAATGCCTACTTTACAAGCTTATTTAGCAAATGCTTTCTTATTAAACATTTACATTGTTTCTAATTTTTCACACCTATAATTAATAATGGATAAACATAAATGTAAAAACTTAAATTTTCAACAACCTATATAGTGTTCTATTTTATGTATGCCTGGTAAGCTTAACTATAATTATATTGAACATTTAAGTTACCAACTATTTGTTCTTATCATTAACAACTGATAAACAATATAATATACTATAGTGTTTTTCAAAGTATAGTATATACTAAAGATTTTTAGTTCAACAGACTATTAAAAGATATTATTTAGCCAGACATGATGGCACAGGCCTATAATCCTAGCACTTGGGAGGCTGAGGCAGAAGGATCAGTGAGAGTTCAAGACTAGCCTGGGCTATAAAAGCAAGCTCAAGGCCAGCCTAAACTGTATAGTGAGACCCTGTCTCAAAAAAAAAAAAAAAAAAAAAAAAGACAAAAGAAATGTTATTAAAATGTTTGTAGCAATTTTGTTAACAGC